>JBBPPB010000066.1:0-24647 GCA_038091755.1 Leccinum pallidistipes | reverse complement strand
CCTCGTGAATCACATTCTGAATCGTGCGGAAAGTCTGGAATGCATGGCACCCGAACTCATCGAAGATCTATTGCTCGCTTATTTCCCGTTTGGTTACGAAGATACAGCTTCGATGTTGTCTGATGAACAACGACTTTTCTGTATCCTCCGTCACGAATACGAGGACGACATCATGTTTAAGTTGAGACGTGCAATTTTGTCTCAACCTACGGCTGTCAAACGAGCCAACGCAAGGCGGGACGTTAAATTAACAAACGTCGAAGAACAGAAGCAAGATGCTGATGCTTATGAACGGGAATGGCCTATTGTTGTGCCCAGACAAACTGTTTTTTCTTGTCTCGAACGTTACTACGAAGGTTCAAAATGGAGTGAACCTCTTGTATGTGCAGTTTGTGCACAATATCGACGAGATGCGGCGAACATTGACATATGTTCTGAAGATTCGACGGATATACATCTTGACCAACTTTTACTACGAAATGAGTTCATCATTCGCAAGTGCGTTGTCCAATCATTATCGACTCGTTTCTCATTCGTTAACAAATCACTTGATGGGCTCATGCTAGAACGGCAAGGAGTTGTTTGTGATAACGAGAAGTCCGCCATCCTCAGGGTGTGCTCCGATTGTCGACACGCACTTTCGAAAAAATCTATCCCCCGCTTCGCACTCGCAAACGGACTTTATCGTGGTGAATTGCCGAACGAATTCCACGACTTAACTTGGGTGGAAGAGAAGATTTGTGCTATCTACAGTACAACTGCCCATGTCACTCGACTTTTTCAATCCTCTGATCCGTCGCAACCAAAGGTGTTTCATGGAAATACATGTGCCCATGACATGAACGTGACTTCTACAGCATCCGTTTTGCCTCGAACCCCTGCTGACGTTGCCGGATTTCTCAGTGTCGTTTTCGTTGGTCCGCAGAAATTTGATGCTAGGTTTTTGGGATCGACTTTTCGAGTACGCAAGGCAAAAATAAGTGCATTTTTGACATGGTTGAAGCATCATAATCGGTTGTATGCCGGAGTTCCCATCGATCCTCAATTGATTGAACTCTACCCGGAAGATGGAACACTCCCAGGTGTATCTGAACGCGTTATCGAAGATAATAATACTGATCCAACAACCCTGTTTGAAAATGAAACTGCTGGATTTGAAGCACATCCTGCCTCATTGCTATACAATGACAAAGAACAAGATGTTGATCACGAATCGTTACTGGAAAAGATGGGAGTCTCTGATCCGGAGTCCGTAAAGCTTAGCGGACGAACTTTCACTGCAGCTGCGCTTCGCAACCTGCTTCCCAAGGATGTTAGTCATGTTACACAACCCGATCTGATTGTACACAGAGGATCACGTCCAATAGATGAATATCATAATGCTGACCTCCTTCCTGGAATGTACCCTACGTTGTTTCCTTTCGGAATCGGAGGTTTTGAGGACAGAACACGGGTTACCACATTGTCGTTTGGGCAGCAAGCGCGTTACACGCTCCTTCTTTCCGATCGTTGTTTCCGATATCATCATTCTTACATATTCGTGGTTCTTAACATAGTGCAGCGCCGCTTGGCTCATCTGCATACTTCGTTTAAATGCAAAAAATCTAATTTCGATCACATTGCCCGCGAGCTCACTAAGTTGACGCCTGATATACTTCAACGTGTTGCAACACGTCTTGAACTTGAACACAAGATAAGTGACATGACATCGGAAGAACGAAATGCCCTCAATCTATTAAAGCATGTGAATACCATTTCTGCACGCATACCGGGCTCTGAAGCTTCCAAAATTTACATTCGCAACGAGATTCGCAGCTATTTCGGTTACTTTGGATTACCGCATCTGTTTTTCACGTTTAATCCGAGCGTCGCACACAGTCCTATCTTCCAGGTTATGTACGGAGACCGAACCGTTGATTTATCCTCCCGTTTTCCTCAACTTGTTTCTGCCCGTCAGCGAGCCATTCGTCTTGCGCACGATCCTGTTGCCGCAGCGGAATTTTTCGAATTCTCTGTCCGTTGTTGCTTCGAATTCTTGCTCGGGTGGGATTACGATAAACGTCAGTCTTCACGTACCGGTGGATTATTTGGACGACTTCACGCATTTTACGGAACTTGTGAATATACTGAACGCGGCTCTCTTCACGGACACTTTCTTTTATGGCTTCACGGAGGCGCAAATCCGTCCGAAATACACGAGCGTCTCCACGACCAAAGTTTTCAAAACAAATTCTTCGCTTTCTTCGAGGATATTATTCACCATCATTTGCCTGAGTTCGATATGCCAATAGATGCTACAGAACCTCGTATTGAACGTCCACCTCGACCTCCGTCTGAACATGAAACAACTCTCGAGGTATTGAATGAATGGGATTCTGTGTTCATTACAGAAATTAAGAAATGTGGGGAGAAACTTCAAAGACACGAATGTCGTCCTGTCTGCCACAAGTACGGAAATGAGGGACAATGTCGTTTCCTTTTTCCGCATGAAGTTATCGACGCGTCGTATTTTGATCCGGAAACAAGTTCAGTAGTTCTCATGTGTAGAGATGGAACTGTAAACTACTTCAACCCGTATATTCTCGTGTTCTGTAGACATAATCACGATCTGAAATGTATCCTTTCCGGAAAAAGTGCTAAGGCTGCAATGTTCTATATATCAGACTACATAACAAAAATGGGAGCGAAAACATACGAGATGTTGTCTCTGTTATCCCGAGCAGTGGCTCGTTTACCGACAGAATCCTCCAACAAGTCAGTTGCAGAAAGCGCACGAACTCTGTTACACAAATGTCTTTCGCAATTTGGTCGACAACAGCAGATCCATGCCCAACAAACTGCACGTTATCTGTCTGGACACGACGATGCAATATGCTCACATAAAACCGTGCCGCTAATGTCATCCATTCTGAGTGCATACGTTAAAGAGCACTACGTCGACCGACCCGATGAAGTTGCCTCATCAGGTTTTGAAATGGACAACGACGAAGACACCGAGCATTTGCAGTTGCGTATCTCGACAGACAATGAAGGTAAATTGGTGGAAGCCAATCAAGTCCACCACTACTTATACCGCAGTGATAGTCTTTCTGATATAAACTTTTATGATTTCAGTAGACGCTTTGAGTTGCAGACGAAGTCCAGAAGTAAACGAAATAAAAACTCACATGAGACGAGACTCGGTGTTCTTCAACGGCACGAATTGAAACAGGGACATCCGTTGCATGCTACACATGAGCTCTTGGAACATACAAATGAAATGCGCGGTGAGACCGCTCGTGAGTTAGTACCTCGAGTGGTTGGTATGTCCATACCAAGATCGACCCATCGGAGAGCTTGGGCATTGTTTACACTGTCACACTTCAAACCATTCAGCTGTGATGTACCGCTGCTCTCCGAAAATGATGACCCAGAAGCTGTGTTCGACACATTTTCATTTTCAGACACCAGTCGCATCATCATGCACAATTGGGATGCAATACATGAGTGTGAAGATGAGCGAGATGCAGAACGGTTACGAAAACAAAGTCAACGAACCGCTGCAAATAAAGTAGACGAAAAAATTATATCGACTACTATCGACGACGATGGTCTGGATGAATTGCGTTGCGATTCGCAACAACGCTCCCATAATCAAGCTGAATTCCATGTTCATCAAACTGTCAGTCTGCTCAGGGAGGCGAAATGGTTAACGTCAACTGTCTCAAACAGCACGATTAACCTGTCGTCTCCCAAATCGCCCTGTGTGAATGATTTGCCAGAATTCTGTCACAAACAGTTGCAACTTTGGAAGTCAGAGATCGATAATCAGGAATGTTTGGTGCAAATCGCCCGTCAAAATGCGTTGAATCCTGAATCACAAATCGAAACATGTCGTTCTATCACAGAGACTGAATGTCCCACTGGCAATAATCAGTCGGCGGGCATTCTCCAAAGTTCTCACCAACAATTTGCTATGCAAACTGAATCTCCGTACGCGTTCCCTAATAACAATTATAGCCGTTCTTCCGACTCTGTCCCCCTCCACGACCCGAAAGAAGTTGTGGAAAAGATCGGAAAAGAAAGTCAGCTGAATGAAAAACAATCGTTTGCTTTTCGGCTCATAACTGATCATTTCATTCGCACATTTGTAAACAAGGAACCCAAAATCGATGAACAATTCTCGATGTTGATGACCGGACCAGGGGGGACTGGCAAAACACATGTCGTTAAAGCCGTTCAACGCGTGATGGATCATTACGGTTGTGGTCACCTCATTAGATTTTTGGCTCCGACTGGATCAGCTGCCACATTAATAGATGGAATGACTGTGCACAAAGCATTCGCGCTCAAAATCCAATCAAACTGTAAAGGCAAGGGAAACAGATTGCCCGGAGAAAGTTCCGAGGACTGTTCGTCCTTACCATCTATCAAGGAACGTGCTCGTCTGCGTACTGAGTGGAAGAATGTGGAGTACATATTATTGGACGAAGTGTCACTGCTCGGCCTCGAATTACTTGCCGACGTCGATGAAGCTCTGCGGTTTGCGAAAGAAAAACAAGATGTATGGTTCGGAGGTATCACTACCATTTTCGCAGGTGATTTCTTTCAATTCCCCCCCGTTAGAGGTACTCCGCTTTATACTCCTATCCTACCATATGCCGGAACAACTAACAAAGAAATTCGGAAACGACTCGGACGTCTCGCCTGGAAGTGTGTCAATGTGGTCGTCAACCTTGTTGAACAACAACGTATGAGGCATGACATTGATTACAGTGCTGCAGTACGTCGTCTCCGCACTCGTGAGTGTACATTAGAAGACATGGAATTGTTCAATACACGAGTGATCAAATCTCATGTCAAACCGGATGGTATCGACATGATTGGAAACTCTGATGCGACAGCAATCGTTACCACTAATCGCCTACGTGAAGTCCTCAATCATCACAAAGCAGTGTCGTTGAGTCCACATGACATAGTGGAGTGTCTCTCATTGGATAAATGTTGTCGCAAACAACTAACACTACAAGAACGTCTTTCCTTACATGAACTTAACGTGACTTCCATTCAGAATTCCCTTCCTCCGTCCGTTCCTCTTTATGTCGGTATGCCCATCATCTTACGTGTTAAGAATCTATCGACCGACCTCGGCATCACAAACGGTTCACAAGGATTCGTGCGAAAAATTTTCACCAAAAAATGCTCCCTTGGTCTTGTTTACGCAGAGAGTGTATACGTAGAGTTTCCACAAAGTAAAGTGAAATTATCTAACCTTCCAGCCAAGTGGTTTGTCATTACGCCAGCCCAATGGTCGTTTACGACCCTCTTAAAACAGCCGGATGGCTCTGAAGAAAAGATGAAAATTTCTCGTCTCCAACTTCCGATTCAACCCGCATTCGCCATCACGGGCCACTCTGCACAAGGGAAAACACTTCAAAAAGTATTAGTCGATCTGTCTGAAGGTGGATCCGCTGCTTATGTTGCCGCTTCTAGAGTCCAGAAACGTGAAAGTCTTTTCATATCAAAGCCTGTCACTCTGCAACAGATCAACAAACGCTTGTCGTACGACTTGGTTACTGAAGTTCGACGCTTGCAAGCATTAGAACATAATACGTCTGTGCGATACGGTATACTTCCTGGAAACGAAATAGCAGTGCACGATCCAGAGGCGGAGCAAAGAGGGATCGAAACATCAACACGTTACAAACGTGGGAGGAGGAACAAAAGGAAACATGACAATATGGCAGACAATCCTCCGACAGCCAATCAAAACATACATGATGGTACGAATTGTAAATCCATTCATCCACACAAGCGTTCAAAGTTTGCTAATCCGTCCCCAGCCAAACAACCAGAGGTCGCAGTCTCTTCTAACGTTGAACTCATATCCCTGTCACCGCCAACCGTTGGATGTAGATGGTCTTCTGTTAATTGGTCATGTGCGTATGACAGTGTATTCATGGCGCTTTTGTATATCTATCAAGACAATAATGAATCACGCAAATTGCATAGCAAATCTGTTACTCACCTTTCCTCTTTTCTTTTTGGATTGTATGATCGTTTACTGACAAGCGAGGCAGGTCTACGCTCCGCAGATCAATTTGATGCATGTCGAGATGAATTCCGTGACAGACTCAGCTTGCAAGAACCGCACATATTCCCTCGCACGGGACGCGTCGGAGCAAGTGTCACGGAAATTCTTGACAGACTTTTCCCGCCATCTAGTCGAATGATTTCGAGGCTTACGGTGTGCACGAACGAACATTGTATGGTTAACACACACCAATCTCCTGTTGCTGGCCTGAATCTCCTGGATGGAAATTTTCCTTCCGAGTGTACGTCTTTGAGCTGGAATAACACCACCGAGAGTCTTCCCGAAAACATTACTTTACAGGATTGGCTAGACCAATGGGCTCACACCTATGGAATGCATTACATGTCCTCAATCGTTGAAGATCACCTATCGTCTGCGTGCGAAGGTATCATAAGCGAGCGAGTTTGCTTGACCACTGCACCGCCCGTTCTCTTCTTTCAACTTATTCCGACAATTCCCGTGACCCCAAACGAGACGATCGCCATTTCAGAATTACAGGGTGGCAAAGCATCCTATATTCTGAAGGCGATTGTTTATTTGAGTGAATTTCATTTCTCGATCCGAATGTACTCATCAAACATCATCTGGAATTATGATGGTCAGATCAATCAGGGGAGACCGTATGCAAAAACTGACCACCACGAACGTGAACAATCTGCTTGCACCCCTGACGAACACGGCTCCACCCATGTTTACATTTATGGGTTACAAGACTGAACACATTCCTCATATTCAAGTTCTACTATGTCACTGATCACTTACGCTTCGTACTACTACGTCACTGCCTGCGAATCACAGCGTCACAGATGACATCACTCCACCAGTAGCAGTGATAGTCATATATCAAACCTTTCTGCTTACCATGAAACTGTCATACATTATTAGGCTAGATTCATGATAGGTATCTGCATATTGCCCATGATATATGACTGATATATCAACCATGCAGGCAGTCTCTCCCTACCAGTCAGTGATACATCACTTGTCTAGAACTATAGTACATCCATGATATATTGCTTACTGACTGATATATCCATTATGCTAGAGGTTTGTTTCTACTGAACAACCACTGATTAATGATACATCATTTTCACCAGGGGGATATGGACCTTACACATCAACTGATATATCAACCATGCTAGCAGTCTGTTCCTATGATTCAGTGATATATCAGTGTTATACAACTACAGTACATCCATGATATATTGCTTACTGACTGATATATCATTTTCACTAGGGGGATATGCATCATTGCTTTACACATCAACTGATATATCAACCATGCTAGCAGTCTGTCCCTATGAATCAGTGATATATCAATTGTATACAACTACAGTACATCCATGATATATTGCTTACTGACTGATATATCATTTTCACTGGGGGGATATGGATCTTACACATGAACTGATATATCAACCATGCTAGCAGTCTGTCCTTATGAATCAGTGATATATCAATTGTATACAACTATAGTACATCCATGATATATTGCTTACTGACTGATATATCCATTATGGTATTTACCCCTATGGAACAACCATTTATTAATGATATATCATTTTCACTAGGGGGATATGGGCCTTATAAATTAATTGATATATCAACCATGCTAGCAGTCTGTCCCTATGAATCAGTGATATATCAATTTTATTCAACTACAGTACATCCATGATATATTGCTTATTGACTGATATATTATTTCCACTAGGGGGATATGGATCTTACACATGAACTGATATATCAACCATGCTAGCAGTCTGTCCCAATGAATCTGTGATATCTCAGTTTTATACAACTACAGTACATCCATGATATATTGCTTACTGACTGATATATCGTTTTCACTGGGGGGATATATATCTTACACTGTTACACATCAACTAATATATCAACCATGCTAGCAGTCTGTCCCTATGAATCAGTGATATATCAATTCTATACAACTACAGTACATCCGTGATATATTGCTTACTGACTGATATATCTATTATGCTAGCACTGAGCAGTTTGTCCCAACTGAACAACCACTGATTAATGATATATCAACCATGCTAGCAGTCTGTCTTTATGAATCAGTGATATATCATGGATATAGACCTTATACATTAATTGATACATCAACCATGCTCACTGCTAGCAGTCTGTCTTTATGAATTAGTGATATATCACTTGTCTATACAGTACTACTGACTGATATATCCATTATCCTAGAAGTTTGTCCCTACTGAACAACCACTGATTAATGATATATCATTTTCACTAGGGGGGACTCAGATACGGACATTCCACTGCCACAATAAATGATACATCAACCATGCTAGCAGGAGTCTGCCCCACCAATCAGTGATATATCATTTTCACTTAGAGGATATGGACATTACACACCAACTGATATATCAACACAAGGATAGTGCAACCACATTGCACTGCACTGAGTAATGTATTGATCAAATGTAGTGAAGTATAATTTTATTAACTCCCACCGCAGACCATGACTAAGCGCACGTGATTCACGAGCCCGTCATCGAGATCGCCCGCCGACAAAACGAATGCGAGCCCAATGATTAATTGATTCTGCTAACAGCAAGTCTGAGTCAACTTGACATCCTTAATCATTTTGGTTACCACAACAAGCAAATATATGTACTAGCTATGCACGCGCATACCATACTACGACCCCCATGTCTTCGAGACGTAACTACGTAAGACTAGCACGATCCTGGACACGATCCTGAAGACTCAATACGTACTTACACTGTCTTCTTTTTCCTAACAACCCTATTAATGATATTCAGTAGCTTGGGACCACTGACTCACTTTGACGGTACACTTTTTGCACCGCTCGGTTCTACCAAGTCTTGGCCAATGGTGTTTGCTTCGTCATTGCGCTTGGACGGCTGACGTTTGCGCTTTGTGGAGGATTTGACGGCATCGGCGATTGGAGGGAGTGTATTGACAGGAACATTAGCTGTTGGTAGCTCGGCTTCGGATTGTGTCGTAGACGCAGTCTCGGGCTGCTCGCCGTGTGCAACGGACTTAGCAGTCGGGCTGGAATCATTTTGCTGAGGCTGCGGAGTGCTTGAGGGAGACGGTGTCTTGGTGCTGTTTGAGACCAACGGATCCGTTTCGGCGCTTTTTGAGGACACTGGAGTGTCGGTGCTGTTTGAGGGCAAAGGAGTCTGGATGCGAGGTTGCTGATTAGCTGTGGGTACCTCGGCTTGGGATTGCATCATTGACGAAGTCTTGGGCTGCTCGCCATGTGCAACGGACTTAGAAGTCGGGCTGGAATCATTTTGCTGAGGCTGCGGAGTGTTTGAGGGCAATGGAGTGTCGGTGCTGTGTGAGGGCAAAGGAGTCACGGCGTTGTTTGAAGGCAACGCAGTCCCAGTGGTAAGGCCGGAGGCGTTACGAGGAGTCTCGGCACCGTTGGAGGGCAATGGAGTGTCGGTGTCGTTGGTTGCAATGTCGTCGGGATCACGGGCCAGGGGTTTGATGCCGCCATTGGCAGGAATGTTGTCGGGGGATAGATCTGATTCGACAGGCCAGGACACCTTTGCGTTAGCCAGCAAGCCCGACAAAGCCGTGGCATTCTCTGAAGTATCATCGCATTCGCCTTTATTTGGCAATGAATTCCCTTCGAACGTTTCAGTTTTTGCTCGCCGGTCCTACAACCCGACTTACCACTGTGCACTTGATCCAGAAAGCTCTTCCATGGACGCATGACATCCGAAACAAAGTTCGGATTCACCTGGTCGAAGGCATATCCAAGGTTCGTCGTCCCATTGTGAACACTACTTGCTTCAAGTTCTCCTCTCAGGCCGGCGTTTGGCATTGGCCCACCCATGAGGACACAAAACGACCAACCTGTCAGCTCTTGTAGCCCGGTCATGAAATGGCCTATCGTGGGGCCGAGCCTATCGATGTAACTGCTCGAATGTGGTGAGTGTGGCATGCGATTCCACGCACAGTTTCTCCACTTACTACATAGGGTCCTTCATCACCCCGCTCACGTCTTTACCCTTACCGCTTTCCTTCTCTGCCACCATTTCTTTCCAGCGTTGCTCGACCGCTGCCTTAACTTCCTTGTTCTCCTGCTGATACATCTCCCGCGCCTTCTTCATTATCGTGGCCAGTTTAGGCATAACATTTTTCCTTTTGTGTGCACCGTCGGCTATGGCAGCCATTACTTCGTTTTCCTGTACGTCCTCAGCCCCCTCAATAAGTGGCCGAATCTTATCCTTGTAATAGAGGTCCATGTAGGCCTCGATCTTCTGGGGCTTTCGAGTCCGCGTTTCCCTCGACTCCATCAACGACGTAATCAAGGTTGCCGAACTCTGGGCATCCATTTCCTTTACCTGGCGAGCCTTCCTACCGGCTCCCCACATGTTTCGGAGCTTATTCTGCAGTCTCTGAAAACCGTTCGGCTCAGCATCACACTCACGTGAGTCACGTCAACGAGTCCACTCACATCCTGCCGCAAACTGACCGCTGCTCCCACTGTCTTCTTCTGCTCTTCAGAGAGCTCGACATCGATTGGTACGTTCGGGAATATGACCGTTCGTTCTGGAAACCTTGCAAACCACCCTTCGAAAAAAGGTGGCCAGAAAGGTGCGTATTCGCGTTTTGCTTGGCACTGCATGAATGCGTCGTGATGTTCTTGTATATATTCATCTTGTTCGGTGTTTGTCCATGAATGTGGTGCCACTGCAAGGGAATGTATGATTGCGTGAGTTCTGCTTGCTTATGACCATAACGCTAATTAACTTACTTTTTAATGTGAAGAGTCAGATAGAAATATTGTTTCTCTCAAGCGAAACCAACTACGACGACGACCATGTAAGTTAGCACAACTACCTTCCCCACGAGAATAGCACTCGTTGAACTCACCTTCCAATATGCAGATACGTTCAGTGCAGCACCAATAGAGCTACAGAAAATAGGCTCGTGACTGCCGTGGATGTGGAGGAGAGAAATGTGTGCGAGGGGAGGAAAATGCACGGTGAATCGGTGATCCTTCAAGTTGAGAAAACGCCAGCCAGTCTTAACTCTAATTTCGTAGACCGGCCAGCATGGGACGACAAAGATCCGGGTGATCGACAAGCACTGGCATCTTGATTGAGTATCCTTATTTTTTTATTTCGATTGGTTCCTAGGCCGCACAGACGATGGACATGCACATTGGTATGTTATTTAGTTTGGACACGTTCCACAATTTTCCTATCGCTAACTACCACAGTTGGTCTTAATGTGATGTACTAGGACAGGTTCTGTCGTCACCAACTAATAGTGTTGGCTTGATCAATATATCTGTTGATTATGAGAATACATGAATTTAGAGTATTCCTAGGCCGCGCGGTACCGTAGTGACAGACCAACCATTATGTAATCTGCCAGTGCCACAACAAAGAGCCGCGATCGCGATCGGCATGCACTGCACTGCCAGTGGCAGCATCTTCATTCACAATTTCCTATTGCTATGTATCACAGTAACTCTTGATGTGATGTACCAGGACCAAGTTCTAGTGTGTTGCCTTGATGATGATCCAGTCTATTTGTTGCTTATGAGAATACATTTCATGAATTTCAAGTATTCAAAGTTCCTAGGCCGCGCGGGAAGTGGCGGACCAACCATTATGTAATCTGCCGCCATCACTGCATACGCCACTCCGAAGTCTGGACACGTCCCACAATTTTTTATCACCGCCTACAACGGTTGCTCTTGACACAACGTAGGACCAGCCTGTTTGTTAATGCTAAGAAAAAGCGACAGTCAGTAAGTTTCTTTGATTAATGTTTGTTCAATGTTGATTCAAGTTATGGATATCGTCCACTTTAGTTCCGAGTAGTTCCCGGGCGTAGGGCCTCTTCGCCACTACTACACATTGGTACGCCGCTTTGTTAGCTGATTTGTTCGTCGCGATGAGAAGCAATGACAGGTACCAGCACCGTACATCATAATCGAGAACGCTTACTAAGTAACTTGATTGTATGGTGGCGTCGGAGGAAAGTTAAGGATGAAACACCACGTCTCTGAGTCTTTCGTTCCCTTCTCTCATTCTCTACGTGGACTCATCATTGACTTCAATTCCGAGCAGTTTC
The DNA here is from genome assembly GCA_038091755.1 of Leccinum pallidistipes. Classification (NCBI taxonomy): domain Eukaryota; kingdom Fungi; phylum Basidiomycota; class Agaricomycetes; order Boletales; family Boletaceae; genus Leccinum; species Leccinum pallidistipes. The sequence continues at coordinate 12,472 of JBBPPB010000066.1, read as the reverse complement.
TTTGTTCCCTTCCCCAATTCCTCTACGCGGATGCCATTGACTTTAATTCCACCGGCAAGCACTGGCAGTTCCTAGGCCACACGGGCGACGAACCCGCCGTATGTGATTCGCCACTACCGTGACCACACATGGTACGTTACTTTGTTAACTAATTTATTTGTTTGCGACGAGAAGCAATGACGGGTTACTAGACAGAATTGACTGCTCCGAACATCACAATCGAGACCGCTTACTCGATTGCACGGTGGCACCGGAGGTTGAAAGGTAAGGTGAAATCGCCGTGTCTCTGACTCAGAGTCTTTCACTCCCCTCCCCCATTCGCCTTCTCTCACTTCACTCTCGACATGAGCCAGCAACATTATTTCGTTTTGATGCAACACGTCAACACAAGGTACTTAGAAGTCTTCTTGGTCCGCGTGCTCGACATTCCTTCGCAAACCAATCCCCAGGTATTCGGCCTGGTACAGGGTACGTTTCTTGTCTACCACAAAGAGTGCTGACGTGCCAACCAAATATCAGATTCGCTCTTTCAAGTTATACCTACAACTCAAACGATTGTTCAATCCACTAGCTTATCTGGAGCACGAAATGAAATCAGGATGGTCGGGGTAAATGGAGGGTAAGCAACAACCAGGTCACCTTTGGGATTCAGCTAACTTGCTCACTAACAAACAAGGTACCGCGTCATTGAAAGGGGGAGGGTGGACGTCGACTATGTCACCCTTGGGAACCTTCAACAGCGCCTTGAAAAATTGATCAATGCCGTCTATGATTCGGACACGGAGTAACAGTACTATGTTCATCCCATATCTCAGGCTACATACTGTTACAGTCGTGTTTTAAAAATATGTATTCAATGTACATGTCCTTAAATTCCACGAGTCCGTGCAGTCGCAAAGTTTTTCCTGCAGCATGAGCCTGTATCATTGTGCATCAAAGGTGTCTGACGGAGGTAGGGGTAATGTTGCAGGTTGCAGTAACTTGCTGTCGGTCATTTGTTGTCTCTGGTGTTGTTTCGGTTGGCAGTATGCGAAGGTACTCTGAGTCACGGTCGGCAACATCTTTTCGACCTTCAGTGTTCCATTAATATGTCGTGCCGGTTGTTATGTTGGCAGTATGCGAGGGTAAGTACTTGGCAACGTCTTTTCGACCTTCAGTGTTCCATTAATGCCGTGCCGGTTAATCCAGTAAGTCTCCTATTGCCGGTAAATCTCCTATCATCCACTAATACAGTGCATACTATGATCATAGTTGCTTTGATGGCGTCTGTGTTAAATGTAGATTTTAACACTGCCATCTTGACCTTTTGACACCACATAACACGACAGAACAAAATTGTGTGGAGAATTAAGGAGCGCAAGTTCAACCGTTCAATATTGTACTTTGTTCACGCGGACTCGCGTGTGTCAATGATTTCCAATTCAAGCACATCTATCGTGTAAGTTACATTGCTCAAAACTATGCCTCGACCCAGGTTATATAAGACACCACAAGAGAAGAAAATGGCGGCTCGTGCTTCACGAGCAAAGTATTACCAATGGTGAGTGTATCTGCTAATCATTTCGATTGTCTGATGTGATGTGGGTATGCCAAGCCACCGCAATGAAATCAATGCAAGGGCTCGGTTCAAGCGCATCAGTTTCCAAGTCCAAAAAAACTCAGATATGTACGTTATACTTAAGTGTGATTTCACCATGACGATCACTTTAACGAGCCTTTGGACTAGTGAGAACGTCGACTCTGAGTCGGACACTGAACAGACATTTGAGAACCTGTTCAGTGAGCCATCACTGTACTTGCTAATGGAAGCCCTCTGCGTCAACTACATCAAAACTAGGTGCTACGACACTATCATGGCCATACACACAGCTGCGGGGGAAGTAGAGATGGCGCTTACAGCCACCAATATAGCAAGTGGCCTCGAGGATGACGATCAACTTTCTGGTCTGAAGAAGCGCATCAGACATACTTTGCTTGTGATAGAAGATTTGCTAATGGCGACAATGGAGGACCAAGATATCGCTTCTATGCGCAAGGGTAGATGGTTCCGTTACCAAAATTTACATTCGTCGGGAAACTTGTTGACTCTGTAGTACCGTATATGTCATATTGTATATGTCGTTGGAGGTGTCAATACTTATTTAGCTGAAGACGGATACTACTCTACTAGTACTCAGAACAAATAAGACGAGTACACGCATATGTAAGTACACCAACATTGTATCTATCAGTCATTCTGAGACATCCCCGATGGCAGCCAGTTGATCATAAAATAGCGTCGACCATAATTGATCCACAACCACAGGTACTGGAAGTACTGTTTACAACTTGAAGTCAGACATGTCAGTGTCATATAAATCCATGCCACATACTCGACGAAGTAGATCCAGCCTGTCCGCAACCTCTTGCTGTTGCGCATCATCAAGTGGGCCCGGAAATGGGATGGAGGGGAACATGCCATCCCTCAGCGGCCATATATGGTTGAATTCATGGGCCATTTCACGAAAGAACATCTGCCGCTCTCGGACAGAGTGGAATACCCAGTCACCTCGATCATAAAAATGGTGGACAGCCCATGCCAGCTGTGATCCACAGATGGAGATCGGCTCCATGTCGTTCATCGAAAGCCTTAGGTTCTGACCATTAAGCCGCCGCCGTGTGTGACCAGCAGAGTTCTTGGGGGAAATATGTCAGTCCAGTGAAAGTAAACAAAAGAAAAATCACATTTCGAGTGGACATGATTAGGTATAAGTTGATGGATACGAGTTGCGGTGTAAAGGAGAAGAGGGAACGAAGAGGGAACGAGCATGAAAATTATATACCACTGTAGAGACCCTCTTACGTAGTGATACATCGCTCTTGAAAGGCCTGGTGTCGGGAAGGAAAATCCAGAAGCTGATGCCGGCTCACATCAGTTCCGTGGCCTTCGCTCACATCTTCCTCGTCTTCCTCGTTCAACATGCCTGGTGGGCGACCTACCAAGAAACCTCGCATCACTAAGCTCAAGCCTGAGCACAAGGAAGTGAAATTCAGTCGCCACCACACATACCGAGCTAACAAACAGGGAAACATATCGATACATTCAAATTTTATGGAAGCAGAGTCAGTAACTAAGAACGACCAACCGACATCATCTGGTGCTGTGAGCGCACACTGGCAGGAGACCCCGACAAATGAAATTGATACGGGAATCGAGGTGGAGCAAGATGTAGACGAAGATGACACCGGGGAACCTAGAAAAAGACAAATACCGAGCGTAAGCAAGCACATTGGATTGGAGCTACAAACCTGTCTGATCACGATGCACAGCTCCACCCACTTCTCCAGTGGCTCCCCGAACGCTCATCATTTCTTGACGAGTTCATTCGCCTGGAAGGTCGTGGCGATTATCAACGCGAAGCTTGTGGCTGTGGTAAACTGAGTGCAAGGCCATGCTACCGTTGTGAGGACTGCTTCGGGACACACTTACTCTGTTCAGAGTGTGTTTTATCTCGTCATTCAACTGCTCCACTGCATAGGATTGAGGTGCGATCCAGATCCTCACGGACGTGGGCTCAGTGGCTGATACTATGACTCGGATTGCAGGAGTGGAATGGCGATTACTTTGAGCGCGTCACCCTGAAATCACTAGGTCTTCGCATCCAACTAGGCCATCCTCCTGGAGTCACTTGTTACAACTGCAAGCCTGCCGGTGGCGACGACTTCGTAGTGATTGACGTCAATGGCGTCCATACAATCAGCTTGGATTTCTGTGGATGCGAGTCAGCACAAACGAATTACAAACAACTCCTTCGCTGTCGTTGGTTTCCGGCGACTACTTCCGAACCCCGGACGGCTGCTACATTTGCAGTTCTCAAGTCGTTTCATCTGCTTTCCCTGGAGTCCAAAGCCTCTGCGTATGAGTACTACAACAGTCTGGCACGACTCACAGACAATACTGGGCTGAAAGAAGTACGCGATCGATACACGCCGTTCCTGCGGATGACTCGGGAATTTCGACACTTGAAGCAGTTGAAGCGGGCGGGGCGGGGCCACGATGCGAACGGAATCGAGGCGACGAAGGAAGGCGAGTGTGTGGTTAGATGCCCGGCATGTCCTCATCCTGGGATCAACTTACCGGATGGTTGGGAGACGAAACCGCCCGCACAAAGTTGGATGTACGCACTTTTCGTCGCAATTGATGCAAATTTCCGCCTAAAGCGGAAAGCTGTGTCATCCGAAGCGCTTGACCCGAGTCTGAATCGTGGATGGGCGTATTTTGTCGAGGAAGATACCTACAAGACGTACTTGGCCCATCATGCGAAATTGCCCCAGGAAGTCAGTCACGCATCAAAGTCTAGTTGTCTTACGTTTGTCACTGATAGAGGTTTTGAACAGAAGAGCACCTGTGTGAGTCACAGCGCCGTCAACAGCGCTGATACGAAGTCTTCACGTGGGCTGGCAGTCACTGGTGTCGGAACGGTGGATTGTGCCCGTCACGAAATGAAACTCCCGAATGGCGTAGGAGACCTTCAAATGGGGGAGAGGTAAGTGCACATCGATTCTGTGATTTTTTGCTGAACGTCTATGTATCTACTAGGTACATCAATATGGACTACATCATATTTTCCGCCATCGCGCATTTTGGACTGCGAATGTACAATTTCTCCTACGACATAGCGTGTCAATGGCACAAGAAACTCTCGATTCGAATGTCAAACCTTCCTGAACACCTCCGGCTCAACCACGAAGACAAAATCATACGTTTCTTTGTTCCGAAATTCCACCTCAAGGCGCACGTTCAGGCATGCCAAACACGGTTTTCTTTCAATTTCTCCCGCTGGGTCGGCCGCACCGATGGAGAAGCTCCGGAACGTGGGTGGGCTAATTTCAACCGCGTGGCTTCAAGTACCAAAGAGATGGGTCCCGGGGGGCGCCGGGACCATTTAGACGACCATTTTGGTGATTCAAACTGGAAGAAAAGCATCGCAATGGGTAAGTGAACATAACCTTGATTACTCATGTGCCTACCTTTCTGTCATACTTCTAGGACGAACGTTGCTGCGCAAGTTTACTGAGGCGGTTCACTGGGCAGGAAACCATCAGCGAGAACTTGAAGAGTTGCAGACAACCATCGAGCCCTTGAAACTGAAGGAATGGATCTCCGACCTGGAAACCTGGAGTGAAGACACGACAGGGACTAAAATGAATCCGTTCGAAAACCAAGTCACGCGTGAGCAATTTCGAGTCCTTGCCAGCTCAATACTTAGTTTGGTCATGTGTAGCCTTGACGCTGTCAGAGGTGAAGCTCCGCCTCGCCGAAGAAGAATCACAGGAACTTGTAGACCGCGCCGATGTGTCGCTTCACACGGATATCTCTCCGTTTGTGTTAATATCACAAGGTATCGACATTGAAGAAATCCAGTAAGTCGTTTACTACCTATTTCCACTCGTCTATTAATTTCATCTCTGAGACGTCGTTTGGCTTGGGACATTGCCGAACAAGGATCTCATGCTACGGACCTATATAAAGCAAACATCACAGCCCGCCGCAATGCTCTTCAGAGGAGATTCGAGTTATGGATGCACGTTCAGGTACTATACATGCCTTCGGTCGCTGCTCTGCGGAACGACCAGCTTCAGAGTGACGATGAAAAGAAACCTGAAAAGATTTCATTATTATTCCCATCGGACTTGCCTGCCGGAACCCCTTGCGATCCACGACTTCAGCGCATCGAGTGGGAATTGCGTCAGGCACAGGCAAATGATGCCCTCAACGACGTTCGGCGGGCAATCCAGATTCATGCCCATATCACGATGTTCAAAAAATCCAATATACGAGGCCAGCGTGCCAACACACGAGCACGCGGAGCCCTCGACCACAGTGCAAAAAAGAAGCTACGTGCTAAGGCTAGGTACATGGTCGCATATCAACGCTTGCAGGCGCTTGCCCCTTCGCTTGGCAAGGACGGGTGGGATGCCGTTCTGCGCCCTTTGCATGATACCGACATGAGATATATGTCGGATATGCTGGATGGCCAAACGGAAGGTACGAGAGATTTCTCGTGGATTTGGAAGATGCTGGGTGTGATGGGACGGAAAGATGATGATCTTCAAGACTGTGAGTCTACCTTTTGTCGTTCCTTCAACTTAGCCACCGATGAACATCTGTGCACTTCAACAGGTTTGCGAGTTGAATGGTGCAAAGCACGAGCCCGTCAGGCTCGATGGTCTGAGGAGGTTTGTCTACTCCGAGAAGAAATGAGACGAGTTGAGGCATTCTTTGAATGGGCAGCAAATCAGTGGTTACAGCGTGCATGCACTCGCTCTTTCGAAACTGAAGCAGAACGTGAGGGTTGGGTGGCTTATGCCAAACAACAAGCTGCGCTACGCTTGGGTTTAGTAGCATCATTCAAGTCAATGTGGAAGTCATGTTCTGGAGGCCCGGTGTTGGAGGGATGACCTACATTATGTGTCTAAGTATATACAACATGTTTGTGTGTGTGATACTATATCATTTATCTACACCGGAGGGCCTAGTGCATGCTACAGGAAATAAATTCAAACAATACATCATTACTGAAGCAACCACATATGTTGATATATCAGTAGCACTTCAAAATTAAATCCAGCTGGGGAACAGAACACTTGAGCCATGAATGATATATTGTTCAATATATGTTCAAGTATACCTGAATATGCACTAAGGAATTACTACACATGTTCATATATCACATAGTAGGTCATATAAAGCTCATGTGATATATCACATTGTGAGAAATCTGGTGCATGCTAGAGTAATGATATATTGATATATAAGTGAATAAGCTCATGTGATATATTGCACCTTGAGGGATCTGGTGCATGCTACTAGAGCAATGAAATATTGGTATATGAGTCAACAAGCTCATGTGATATATTGCACCTTGAGGGATCTGGTGCATCATCGTGCATGCTACAGAAATGATATATTGGTGCACAAGTCAATAAGCTCATGTGATATATTATGCTGTGAGGGATCTGGTGCATGCTAGAGAGGAATGATATATTGGTATATCAGTCAATAAGCTCATGTGATATATTACACTGTGAGGGATCTGGTGCATGCTAAAGAGCAATGATATATTACATTGTGAGGGATCTGGTGCATGCTAGAGAGCAATGATATATTGGTATATCAGTCAATGAGCTCATGTGATATATTACATTTTGAATGTGGTGCATGCTAGAGCAATGATTTATTGGTATATCAGTCAATGAGCTCTTGTGATATATTACATTGTGAGGGATCTGGTGCATGCTAGAGAGCAATGATATATTGGTATATCAGTCAATGAGCTCATGTGATATATTACATTGTGAGGGATCTGGTGCATGCTAGAGAGGAATGATATATTGGTATATCAGTCAATGAGCTCATGTGATATATTACATTTTGAATGTGGTGCATGCTAGAACAATGATATATTGGTATATCAGTCAATGAGCTCATGTGATATATTACATTGTGAGGGATCTGGTGCATGCTAGAGAGCAATGATATATTGGTATATCAGTCAATGAGCTCATGTGATATATTACATTTTGAATGTGGTGCATGCTAGAGCAATGATATATTGGTATATCAGTCAATGAGCTCTTGTGATATATTACATTGTGAGGGATCTGGTGCATGCTAGAGAGCAATGATATATTGGTATATCAGTCAATGAGCTCATGTGATATATTACATTTTGAATGTGTTGCATTCTAGAGCAATGATATATTGGTATATGAGTCAATAAGCTCACATGATATATTACATTGTGAGGGATCTGGTGCATGCTAGAACAATGATATATTGGTACATGAGTCAATAAGCTCATGTCATATATCACATTGTGAGAGATCTGGTACATGACAGAGCAATGATATATCATTTACATTAGCAGAAAAAATGTATGACAGTTTTGTGCTAACTACCATCCAATTCATACATCAAAATCACTATACCGACTCATCACTCGGAACACACGCCATAACGCGGAACTGAAACAATTGCCCCTCACACTCGAGTTCCCTATGACTATCACACATTCTCCCACAAATACTACCGCAGACGGTGACGTTGATCCGATCCGCACTCCTCGTACTACCAACGAGCGCGTCGAGTGTCAACATCAACAGTCACGCACCACATCCGCTTCACCTTCACCATTGGGAGAAACTGGACCACCGTCTCCTCTCTATACCGCGCTTCTATACAGTGCCACTAACCGCTGCACTTCCGTGCAATCGATCTCGGACGAACTCGCGACAAAGAATAACCCACGCCCCATGACGGAACTTATGCAAAACAAGGCAGAGTATTGGGTAACGAACGATGGTGACCTGTGGCACTTGACATTCATCGCCAAGCTGGATACTTCCGCTTCTCACACCAAAATCGGCCCGTACTTCAATCTCGAGTCCGGAGGCGTGAGTACCGTTTGAATCCACAACCATCATGACACTAACAATCACTATGCTGTTCATTCAGATTGATGTAGCCACGCTGGAAAAGGCCAAAGCTCAATTCGAACTGCGGCCTCTAGACGAAAATGACATCCTTCAATGTCCGATTGAAGCGATTGAGAGTTCCCGGATCGCCATGGAAACTTTGCTCGCACTCTGCTCTGAGGTAGAAACTGACCGTAACAAGAGTAAGTTTCTTTGCTACTATGTGAAACAATACTAATCGCAAACAGATCTACTTGCCGGAGAGCGTCCCCCCATGGTTCCCTTTCTAAAAGCTCATCGCTTTGATGACCGCTATGCATTTGTGGTCCATACGGAACCGCTGTTCAAAGGTTTACCTAACCCTCGCAGATCATATGCGCCTATAATGAGCAGAGCGAACATTGGCAGTAAGTTTTCCCGTCTTGCTGCACCGTAAACATACACTGATCCACGTATGGGTCATGTAGAGTCCACCTCTCTTGTCACCCCAGGTATGTATCTGCTCAGATGATGTATCATTGCATCCATAACACAAAGCAGGTAAAGCAAACAGACGACCTGCTGAATCATCGACGTGGTGCAAGCCTAAAAGAAAGTTGCATTTCTACTTCCTCTATATCCACGTTTAATTTTACTTGATATAGATTCACAAGAGCGGCGCTTGCAAGATCTCCCCGACCCCGAATCCCGATACGCTAGTTTGAAAGCTAGTCTCCACATGAACGAGATCAACATCCGAGGGCCTAACGTGTATGGCAGTAATGGAATATTTATCCATCCAGCGGAGTACAACGAGGAACTACACGACGGTGATATCGTCGAAGTCGACGTGATCTTAAGATTGTGTGTATTTCTTTATCTACTTTTCTTAATCATACTCACTACATGTCCAACTCCAGGTCAATTTTTAACGGTTCCAGAATCTATCACGCCATGCTCAAAAGCATGAAAGTCATGCCTTACCTCGACTATCTGATCAATAACTTATACGAGACAACTCGTCAACTTGAATATGGCGAGGGATCAGCCACCAAAAGAAAGGGTGGCCCTGACGGTCCTGACGATGTTACCACACAACATCCCTCCAAGAGATTGCAGTTCGGAAACTTGGAATCTGCCGAATTACAGTGACTGCTTCTCTTCCCTTCCTAACAATTGCGTGTGTATGAATAAATAGCAACGTATCAGTGAAGAGGATGAGGAAAATGTACTCGCCGTCATCGTCGACGTAGTACATAGTTGCGATTTTGATCTCATTACTTAATGAAATCGGCTCCATTTGCGGGACTAAGGAACTTCAAGGGTTTTCGGCGGCGTGATCATCACGCTGCTCCTTGAGTTATATTGAAATTGGTGGCTCCGACCGAGGGGAGTCGGGGACTTGGCGCAGGCGCGCCGCTACGATACATGAAGTACTTACGTCAGCCAGCAAGCCTCGGATCTGAATCTAACTGAGTAATATTCCTGGTTCGTTGAGCATCTCGTAGTGATGTGCGTCAGGGGCCCCGCCTCTGAATCTGTCAGAGCGGCAACGTAAACTTACACGTCATCAAGCTGATGACGGGCCGCCGATCAGTGTAGTAACTTGTACTAATGTCAGGATCAGTCAGAATGCTTCCCCGCCGAGAGTCCAAAGGGTCCGAAGGGTCTCGTCTGCTCGAGTCACCTGCGCCGCATCCGCGCCTTGTTCAGTCTCACCTTTTGTCTGTCGTGGTCTTGTTTCCTGGTAGACAATCCCTCATGTCTCGTAGCTCGTCTCAGTCTTGTCTCGTAGTAGCGTATAAGTAGAGGACGAGCCCCCGCTGTATTCCTTAGTTTCGGTATTCGACTTCACTTGCTTTCATTACGATCCTTTTCGGGTTGTCGTTTGCGAGTTCCTGACAACTAATACATATTCCCTGAGGACCGAAGCCGGTGACTAATAAGGCGGCAAAAAGACAATAGTCGTGAGACGATGAGGGCGTGAGATGCCCGAAACTGTCACTAGGTGGGCAGGTGGGAAGGGTCAAGGCGTGGGCTAACACCCGATGGCAGATAGGCTTCGTTTTGGTGATCGGTACTAGTCTCCACCTTCCGTTTTGGTGTACTTCTCACGAGCATTGGAATCATCCGGAGCTAAGTGATCGGAAGATCCCAAGGTAACCTAGCAATTGAGCTCGCCATTGGGACCAAAAAGCTCAGGCTTGAATCGGGAACGGGTTGTGTACCTGGAATGACCTGTGACATCGATTGAGTACCCGGTCTCATTGCACGGTCGGACGTAACAAATTCTGTTAAATAATTGGGACCACATCGATTCAAAGTCATCGAATGAACAGTCATTCACGTACCATCTGAGTAAGAATATGGGATAAATGATCCCATGTCTATCGGCGGAAATTGCGACTCTGGAATCGTCTGCGGGCCAGTAAAACTTGGCGATGGAGACCATCTTATTGTGTTCATCAGGACAGGCAGATGGAGGCGTCAACAATGACCACCGAGATAAAAATCAATGACATACCTGGTATCTTGACCTGAAGCATAATTAATTGGTATTATATGGCTGGACCGCGTGTCAAGAATGAGTAGATGACATAACATCTGCTACTCACTTGCTTCTAGTACTCTGGCAAAAACAACAATAAGGATGAAAGCTTTGTACAATTGAGCCAGGTAGACCAGGATGCGACATGAATGGATGCGGAGCCTGGAATCCATAGGAGAAGGTGGGATCCGAGTCAAGTGGAAAACATAAAGGAGCTTTCAAAGAACAAAAGTTTGTGGAAGACGACATCAACGAAGATCCTTTCCAAGCGTCACAAAGCAGAAAGGAGTACCGGTCAGAGACGCGACTCCACGGACGATCGCTTACCTCCCTCCCTAAATATGTATCCGGATTAAGTAATGAGTTTGCCTTGAGGCTTCGTGGTGCCTGATGCAGATGAAGAAGAACGGAGCCGCACACGAAGCCTAATGCAGAAGAAGCCTGCACACGGCGCGGCTTCACGTTTTCCATAGGTTCTTTCTTGTTCGGTCGTGGGTGAGTGTGCCTGAGGCAGCATACTGCGGTGGCACCAAAAGGAGAGCCTGAGTTTGCGGAGCCTCGTCGAAGGATCCGACGACTCACAATTATGATTGTGGTGATATTTTACGGTCAACACATCATTCGTTTTTCCAGAAACTGTCAAGGTTGGCAGGGTCTCGCACAATGACAACTGTTCTGGAATTCCTGAATCATCCTTGCTCGTGTCATCGTCAGAGGTCATATTCATACCTGAGCAGTTTTTCATCGGCCAACGTTCTCTTCGTTTCCCGCAAAGACACTCGCCAGTCGACTTTTTAGCGCTCCGACAAGCTGGGTACCGCGGTGCAATCTTTGACAACTTGGGAATATCGGTAGCGGCGCAAGGTGCAATTCCCTGGCTTCCTCGGAGCGCTTACGCCGTACATGATCTGGACGGATCACCATCGTTCCCCAAAGCCCAAAGTTATGTATGATCACGCATGCACGCCCTCGGTCCGTGAGTAAGCGCAAAAGTCGGAGAAAACGTGTGTTTCTGGGCGGCCGGAAACTGAGACGCCGAGGGAGGAAGGACGGTCCGAGGCGGACGTGAGACGGTGGCGTTTCCAGGTCTGCTCAATTCCCTGGTGAGTCATGGTGGTGCCGGACGCCTCGAAGTCCAGACCCTCTCTCGAGAGCTGTAAAGGAATGGAAAAGGAACCAGACCCCGACAGAAGTCTATCATAGATTGATCCACAAAAAGAGAGCCAGAGATGACTGAGTGATGCTAAAGATGTGTATGATGGGTTGACGGCGGTTTGCAGCAACTTTCTGTGTACGTACTTTGTGTTATCCAGAATTTGTCAAGAGCTGTACGTTTTGAGTAGTACTTGTTGTGCAGTAGGTGGCCGGAAATCCAATCGGGTAGCGTCAGTTATGACCAAAGCACTCCAAGGCCAAGTGCCAGTGGAGGACCGCCCAGGCCTCCGGCCAGAGACCCGCAGTTCGAAACATGGTAGACGCGGTCCCTGT
>JBBPPB010000065.1:0-24885 GCA_038091755.1 Leccinum pallidistipes | reverse complement strand
CGTCACATCTGAATTTCAGGAGGATTCGTATCCTTTTTAACCCGTTGCCAACTCCACATCCCTGGACAACCTCGACCACGCAGCACGAAAAGACTCTGCCTCTGCACTATGTGTCTGAGGACACGTCAACAAGACGACGCATCGCGAGAGCCCGGCAGCAGCAGTGGGGGTTTATGAGCGGCGACGAGCAAGAACAGGCGTCGGGGTACGACGACGAGGGGAAGGATGTATTTTCGAAGCCAAGGTTCGCAACGGGTCGAGTTAACAGCGGGCTGATACATAAGGCGTATTCACCGTCGCCCACGTCCACCGTACGTTCCTCTGCACTGGGGCTTTGTCGCTCCGCAGCACCCGCCGTTCAGGTGGACTGACGACTGTCTCTTTCCATTACCAGTCCGAATTCATTCAGAAAAATTGGGAACACGTTCCTCCTGCGGTATATACCATTCTTTCCTGCTGGACACGCTTTTACAAGATCGTCCTGGCAAACACGGTCGCCTGGGACGAAGCACACTTTGGCAAGTTTGGGTCGCACTACCTCAAGCGCGAGTTTCATTTCGACGTGCACCCGCCGCTGGGAAAGATGCTCGTTGGGCTCTCCGGGCTTGTCACGGGCCACGACAGCAACTTTGAGTTCAAGAGCGGAGAGGTGTATCCCGCGAGCGTGCCGTACGTGGCCATGCGGGTGATCGTGGCGACGTATGGGGTGGTATACTGCGGTCGAGTTGGGCATGAGGTGGTGCGTGTCGCGCATGTTCTATTTGACTTGGTCGTTTTACGGTAATCCGTGTTTGATTCTTGCAGACGTTGTATGGCTGTGTATCTCGCGATTCATCCTCCTGGATTCTATGCTGTTATTCTTCACGTTCACTACCGTCTTTTTCCTCACCAAGTTTCATAATCGACAATACCAGTAAGCCGGCCGGGTGTTTCGTTTGATAGCATTCACACTAGTGTTTCACAGCTCGTTTTCGTTTGACTGGTGGATGTGGCTTGCTCGGTGTCCTCATTGGCTGTGTGACGAGGTGAGTTTGTCAGTTGTGATTGAAATGGCCCATTGATTAACGTCGACCGCACAGCGTCAAATGGGTAGGATTCTTCGTCGCCGCGGTTGCGGGTCTACACATCCGAGGATCTCTAGGATAAATTTAAATTTGGCGATTTGCGGATGTCCACCGTAAGGCCAAGTGGCGCATATAGTTTACCGGTTCCCAACTGATGTCCTGTATTTCCCAGCGCTGCCAACTACGTCACGGGGAGCTCGGGTTCTCCGTCTGATCATTCTCCCCATTCTCGTCTTCAAGATACACATTCTCATCCTGAACCACACGGGTCCGGGGGATTCACAGATGAGTTATCTCTTTCAGGCACATCTGGTCGGCAATGATTTCTTCAAGAACCCTCTTGGTCCGTGTCACATTGTGTTCGGTAGTTTGATCGTACTCATGATGAGAATGGCGTGCATCAGAGATTACGTATATGGTTCCAAACTCACACTGAAAAATATGGGCCGGGGCGGTGGCCTGCTCCACTCGCACGTTCAGACGTTCCCTGTTGGTTCTGGACAACAAGAAGTGACGTGCTATCACTACAAGGACGATAACAACCACTGGGTCATACTTCCGACTTGGGATGAAACCGAGTACAATCCGAACGGTCCGCTCAAATTTCTCGGCCACGGTGACATCTTGCGATTTCAGCACTTACACTCCCACGCGATCCCGGCACCCGTCACCAACCAACTACGAAGTTTCTGGGTACGGAAACGCGACGCTCGGGGACCAGCATGATAGCTGGGTAGTCGAGATCGTGGACGATCGAGGTCGTGAGCATGCCACCAACCGCGTGCCTTCGATGACAACCAGACTGCGGTTCCGACACGAGGTGCTTGGGTGTTATCTGTCCGCCGCCAACGCTATCGTGCCGCAGTGGGGTTTCAAGTAGGTCGGAGTTAGCTGCGTGCAAGAGAACTATCCGAGCGATGCGCATACGCACTAGAAGTGGGGAGTCACTGGAACGTCGCCGTGCGTTATGACACACGTTGTCTTGTCGGGGTAGGCTTCTGACGATCTGTCTTTGCAGTTCCCCAGGGCAACATGAAGTTGTACAGGTCGGCGTTCCTGCGCAATTTTTTACCTGACCCTGACAAGGAAAATATCCTAGCATCGAGTCCAACGGACTGGCCGTTCATGCGGCTGGCGTTGATGCACGTCTTTGTCCCCCGCTCTCCTTCTCTTCGGGTCTGACGACCCCCATTTAGTTTGGAACACGACTCATGATCGTCCGCGCGGACTTTGAGACCGTCTCCATGGCCATATACGGCGAAGTCGTTACCGACGCGACCGCGCCTGTGACGTCGTACTCTCCAGGACCACTGGATCTTCCAGACCCCGTTTACATTTCTCCTGCACTTGATCTCGCAAACGTGTCTGACCCGACATGTCTGGCAAAACAACTCCTCGCTTTAATTCCAAACGCTCCCCCGCTCAATCTTGTCATCTGCTTGATGTTCTGCTTGAAACCGCACAATGACGACTGGGATCTCCCTGATTTTCCGCGCTTGTACGCTGACTTGAACGAGGAAGAAACTGATATCGATTTAGATTCGGCGTTTCGTTGCCTGAGCCGTCCAGTAGCCGAGGATGTCTCGGTCGAAGCTCTGCAGCGATTTGCGGAGAAGATTGCAGATGCGATCGGCCCAATGGTTCGTACAAATTCTCAAACTACATTTCCCAGTCGACGATCATACAACAAGTAGGATGATACACAAGCATATTTCATGTCCGCCATATTATGTCGCTCCGCGTCCCAAAATCCACATTTCGCACAAGCAATCATGGTATGCTCCAACTACGAATCAGATACCCGTGCACTTATCACTGTTGCAGCAGTCGATTGATCTGGAAAGCGTGTTTGACGCCGCTAGCCTAAATGACAATGACACGATATACACCTTGTTGGACGCATCCACCAACCCTGACATTGCAGAGATGCTCAACGTAGAGTGGTTCAAGAGTATACTTCAATCTGTCGAGTCGTCACCCACAGCCCGACAAGAGATTAAAAAAGGCGCTCGACGGCTGACGGCTCGACTACGAGACTGGCAACTATTTGAAGATGCCTTGGCGAACCCGGAGGGCAACTTTGCGGATGCTTGCCGGTTTTTGAAGGAAATCGGAACAAATGAGAAATCGTTTGGTATCTGGTTGAGCTGTATGACGATGCACGAGGATCTATGGACAAGCATACGTGATGGTCCACTCCGTGATGATGGCCCATTTACATCGCTCTTGGACCCACCGTTGACGGGAATATCCCATGGCGATTTCCTTGGTTTTGTCAAAGCCTATATCGGCGTGGCATCTGTTCTAGCGGTGTACGGTTGGTCGGATAGTCTTCCAAACGACCATTGTCGAGAACGAACGCTGGGAGTATTGAGATTATGGCAGGACATTCCGGGCTACCGCGAAGTACTTTTATCTCGCAGACTATCCCGGTGTGTGCTGACTATAACTTCAGATTGTCAATCATCTACTCTTACTCCGCCAAATGATCTTCCGGCTGGAAAGCATGACCATAGACAACGACCCACCCACTCAATCGGGCATTCATGCGGAAAATATCATATTGAACCTCGTCAACGAGCCTCAATGTTATCTCAGTTGGGACTTTGTCAGGTGCTTGCGGTCTTGGCAGCCATTCTCTTTGACGTATATCAGTGAGGAGGAGCGTATTTCGTTGCACAGGGCAGCCACAATAGCTGAGGATGGGCTGCTCGGCGCGATGGAGGAACTCGTTCGGAAGGATACTTCACCCTTCGACTCTTGCCGGATGCGTGGTTTAAGAGCCGCCGTCGCTATTATTCTCCATGAACTTGAGGAAAAGGAAGGAGGAGACTGGAATGTATTCGAAACGGCGTGGAGAGGGGGT
The DNA here is from genome assembly GCA_038091755.1 of Leccinum pallidistipes. Taxonomy (NCBI): domain Eukaryota; kingdom Fungi; phylum Basidiomycota; class Agaricomycetes; order Boletales; family Boletaceae; genus Leccinum; species Leccinum pallidistipes. The sequence continues at coordinate 20,955 of JBBPPB010000065.1, read as the reverse complement.
ATACAGGGCGTACTCTTCCACGTCATAGATGCCGCATCCTCTGTCAGCCGAGAACTCAAGTCGTTCTGTTCGGTCACCATGACACAACCACGGGAGCCAGGGATTGTGGAACAATTGATGTTGCTTGCTGTCGAACTGTTACCCCTTGTCCTGCGTCTCGAGCCGCTCTCGGTGTCCACCAGTCGGTCCATGCGCTCTGCGGTCGTAGCGATAGCGGACACCTTCGTCTGTCACAAACGCCGGTCCCACCCTCTCTTGTGGTGGCTGGAAAGCGCGTCCGGCAGACCTGCGTGGCTGTTCTTCACCAACTTTACGGACTGCGGGGAGTCAACTCTGTCAAGCAGGGGCCTGCACTCTTCCTTCGCACATTATTCGAGCACGGCCTCGAAGTGGACACCATCGACCCGGCCCATCGCATTCGACTGGTGTATGCTCTCATTGACAGTCTCTTGCCTGATGCTGCTCCGGAAGCAGCACAGTCCAACTCAAGATGGGTGCTATCCGTAGTACCTCTCATCCTCATCAACCTGGGCACCTTCTTCCGCGCCTTAGACGTCGACACTAGACTCATTTTCCTCGATCGACTTGTCTCCCCTAGATAACGGAACACTCAATGTTGACGAATGGCTGTTGATAGCGGAAGTTCAAGCACATGGCCAGCGTTGCTAGGCTTCTCGGAGGCATGCGAGACGGCGAGCATCTTTGCGTCGCTGTTGTTGCTAGGGTATTACCTGTTGCGTCAGCAGCGCAAATTCGTCGACTTGGATGCGCGTGAGTGGTCTCGTTCCTGTGTATATGCGATGTATTTTTTTGATGCGACACTCTGATAGAGGGGTGGGGTCACATTTTGTACGGCGGCAAGATTGCTTTCTATGACTGGTTTTTGCATTACGGTGGGTCATTTGTGCAAAGTTCGGTTGTCATGTTCTGACGGGCTTGTACCCACCCAACAGTCCCGTTCTTCATCATGGATCGCGTCACCTACGTCCATCACTATGTGCGTACCTCGACTCCAATAAAGCGTTGTTGAGATTGATTGCCTTGGCCTCCCCCTCTACAGTTCCCCACATTGTATCTCGCAGTGCTAATGTTCGCGCACCTTCTCGACCATTGCATATTCTCGGCGGGGTGGAAAGAGCGTACGAAGCGTGTCGCGTTTTGAGCCATTGCGTTTTTGATTGTCGCCGACTTTTGGTGGTTTAGGAGGGGTGGCGTGGGGGATCGATGGCCCGGGGCCGATCAATGACCGGTCGACCACTGGGGGTTGTTGTCTGGTCGAGCTTGAACCTCCTGTGAAGGTGCTGACGGTCCTTTCGATAGACGTGGAACATTTATAATATATGAGGGGAGAGGCGTCGAGTGTCAGAAATACTTTAGGCGTAGATTCTCGGACTGGTTGAGTGCCGAATCTGATTTTCTCCCTCTAGTGCTCTTCGAAGACGCGAAAAATCAGGCGAAAGAGCTGGATGAAGAGTTCGCCCGCACGGGAAGGCTGCGAGGGCCCCTTCACGGTGTTCCAATGAGTTTCAAAGACCAGTGTGAGTATATGCACGAGGTTCAGTACGTTTTCGTGCTCACTATATGCGCAGATGAAATTATTGGCTATGATGCAACGATTGGGTTCACGCATTGGGCCAACAAACCATCCACCAGGGATGCCTTCGCATGTCAAATATCAGTGTGCCATTCGTCGTATTTATACTTTCCAAAGCTTGTGGCTCAGTGCAAAAAAGCAGGAGCCATCATCATTGTCAAAACCAATGTGCCTCAAACGATGTTTGCCTTCGAATGCTCTAATGCACTTTGAGAAAAGTCACCTTTCCGTCTTTCGTTCTCCACCTCTCGTTCTGTGAGATGTTTCCCCGCTTTCAACACGACGACCTGCGGTTTCTCGTCGCCCTCGTCTTCGTCAGCACTCGTGGGATCATCACTCTGGCGCTGTGGGATTGCTGGGCGAACGGGGATGGGAGGTCTGCCTGATCCGTCGTCGTAGTATTGTGGTTGGTCTTCGTCTTCTTCTGTCGCGATGCCTTTGACTTTGTCGTGGAACTTTTGCAGGAATGCAGGGACGCGCGACTGATACTGTAGTCGAGAAGAGAGCTGGTGTCTTGTTGGTTCTTTTGGGGCCATTCTACTAGCTTGGTCAAGACTCTAATCTGGACTTGCCTCTTGGGACGCACTCATGATCAAACACTATTGATATTGCTACCTCGTCGGGCAAGCCAAGCCATGAATAGAAGTCGATTTCTCTGGATGCACTGAATCACGACATCCTCATCTGCATCTTCACTGCACTTTCTATCCCCGAGATTCTTCTCCTTCGACAGATGGGTGAATATTATCGCTCGACGTTCCAACAGTCTCACGCTTCCTCCTCGATAGGCATCTCGGCGACTGTATCTCGTATCTGAGGAACACGCCATTTGGAGGACCATCTGCACTCGCGAGATCCTCCTAAAAGGCATTCCATTCCCAAAGCGCCCCCTGACATCGTTCTCCGCCAAGGATCTTGAACGACAGGTGCTCCGAGCCTACCGACTCGGTCTCAACTGGCGGTCCACGACGACTAAACTTCATCGGGTCGTACGCTCCCATATCAAATGCGGAGCCATCGAAGAGATCAAGTTTCTTTCTCGTCATGGTCGAACCTGGATCATCATGACTTGTGTCGGTATCTGGTGGACGCTGTCCGTCAGGGATTGTGATACTCTCCAGGAAGTTGCGCTTTGGACTCCTGCGAAAGCGCTGTTTAATGGTATCGTCGTGAATACGGATGACGAGTCCGACGCAGCGATTGCCATTTCCGTCCAGCGAGCCGGGTTCGTGTTGAAAACATGCTCGGGTGTATCTACTGAACCGTATCTAGCTGCATGACCGTCGAGATCCTCGCCATCTCCGAAGATGAAGCAGGCGTTGTAAGGATCCAATCACAAAGGACGTTGGACACGCCAAGGAAACCGATCGCTGTCAACAGGGACGTCGTAGTCCTGTGCGACCATGATTCGGAAACGTTGATACTGAATTGGAAGACGCAAGAACAAGCGTTGCTGAAAAATCCAAATGCGTGGCAGGTGATGAAATCGATTTGCACATTCTTGGTCGTCATGCACTCAAGCGTGTGCAGGATAAACCGCTGGATGTCGTTTTTGCCCATGGGAGCGTCTTTGTAGTGAGGGCCTGTTCCATCTGCGTTTTCGAACAACCCCGGATGGTGTTACCTGGCGAAGATCTCAACATCTCGTTTCCTCGCGTTTTCAAATCGTTTGGTTGGGTTGACGGTGTGTCGTTTGGCATTAAGATCGTCTGCGTCGTTACGCTTTGCTAGTTCCGTCCAGCCACAATTGACGCTGCTGGTCCGCAACAAGGGAAGAGACCCGTGGAGACCCACCGAACAGTTTCAGTTCATGACGTTTGATCGTGACCACCCGCACACCTCCCACGATACCACCCCGGTCGGAGACGAGTTCGATTCAGCTCCCTTTAGTCTAACATCCACACTGTCTTCTCAACATCGGGGTCCGATCAGGTGTAGCGACATGGTCGTCGGATCCTATGGAACGGCAATATGGGTTCAGCCCACGGAATGGGCCGTAGGCGGATTGATCACTGACGCACCTTTATCGAGGCCGTGGCCATGGAGATGACTCCCGGGGCGTCGCGCGAGACGCTCGTCGTTGCCCTCTTTCCCGGTTTACTGAATCAGGGGTCGCCAGAGGCGCACGTCAAGGTCGTTCTCGAGAACGGTGGGAATGGCGATGGGAATGACTGGTCGTGCTTAGACTATGACGAGGCGCGGGGATTAATCGCACTGGGATCGAGTTTCGGGGAGGTGTCGGTCTACCGGTTGTGAACGAACTTGCGTGGGGTGGTCTGTATGATGAACTTGTTGATCCTGCTGGGTGTTGGAGTGTCGGTTTTGACTTCGTAGCATGCCTGGATCATTGATTCACTTATGCCTGGGCCAAATGTATCCAGAGCCTGACTGCGCCTGTGATCTATCGATTTTGTTTCTCTTCCAATAGCCTAGAAAGCGTCGTTTCTTCGATCATCGATTTTCACTACTTACCTGCCGCATTGGCAGGATCTCCTCACGATGCATTTACGGTACCTTTTAACGCGTCGATGGTGATAGATAGGTCGACATTCCGATCGCGTTTATCGCAGCACGCTATTAGTAGGGACAATCGCTTGACATGATCTCGGCGTGGGCTTGATCATCCCATTCCGAGAATCTTGGCAAGCTACGCGCAGGGTCGAACTTGAAGTCACCTGGAAACACCCTCGGCGCGATCGCGTCAGTCGTCATTCGCGCTTGGTTGAAATTCCATGCCGCATCAATGGGACCGAAGGAATGAATCTGGTCTTCAGGGCTGGGGATGCGCTCGACGGATAACGGTTTATTTCCAAGTCGAGGTTGGGCGTATCGTTCAAATCACGCCGGGTCGATCCTATCCGATAGGCCCGTTCTAGAAACAAGCCTAAGAAAACTGGGAGCTCTTGTTTCCTTCACGGTCTCCGCTTCTGATCAGAATCCCGCTCGTGGCTCGTTTGGTTCGATAACGTATCACAATCAGATTTGAGTTAGATCGGCACACGTCGCGAGCGCTCGAGAGCTAAAATGAACGCAGAAACTGTTTATCTAAACTTGATCACGCGGACGCCGTGTACAACCGCACGCGGCGACGAGCAGGCACAAAGTCACAGCTTCTTCCTTTCCCCATATTTCCCCTCCAACTTCTACCATTACTCCGTTTCATTACCTTCCTGGCGATCCATCAAAGGAGAAAAGATATACAATTCGTTGTGTCACAGATGAAGTAGACCCGCTTCTTTACATCCGTATCCGTATCCGTATCTGAGCCCGAGGTGGAGGTCGTCTTGCCGTTTCCCGACGCCGTCACACGCAGGGTGAAGCACCCCTGGCCTCGGAGTGAAGCCCCCAAAATCAATGGCTCGCAGGGCGGTGAGTATTCGACTCCAACTTCGGTCGTAATACAACTTCGAGTTGACTTTCGTTTCATCCTGCCCTCTTCATCCTCCGCCCCCAATTTCCAGCATTCATATGGGTCGTCGTGGCCTTGAGCGTTTTGATCACCGTATGCTGCGGTGCTGTCTTTTACCTTCTCCGTCATCACGAGCCGACGGAGCAAGACCGTGCGGCACGACGGGCGGCGCGGTATCAATGCAGTGCCACACGCCGCGGACAGCCATTGGCGTTCGCCATGGGCTCTTTCGGCACTGGCTCTGCGGAAGATGGTGGTGGTGGTGCTAGCGCTTTGGATTCTCTCAGCAACAAGGTGAAGCGGGCGTGGCAGATGAGCACTGGTGGACGGATACACAGCCTGCATTCGCTGTCGCCCAAGTCCATCGTACGTTCCTCTGCACTGAGGCTTTATCACCGCAGCACGACTGACAATAGTTTCTCTCCTTCCCATTCCCATTACTAGTCCGAATCCATACAACAAAATCGGAAATACGTCCCGCTTGCACTATATATTCCATTATTTCCTGCTTGATACACCCTTACAAGATCGGCCTGTCAAACGCGGTCGTCTGGGACGAGGCACACTTTAGGAAAGTTGGGTCGCCCTACCTCAAGCGTGATTTCACCATGGACCCACCGCTGGGGTTGAAGATGCTCATCGGGCTCCCCATGGGCTACGACGGCAACTTTGATTTCAAGCGGAGAAGTGTATCCCACGAGCGTGCCGTACGTGGCCGTGCAGGTGACCATGGCGATGAATGGGATTGCGTTCGTGCCGCTCGGGTGGTATATTGCGGTCGAGCTGGGCATGAGCCGTGGGTGTGTCATTTAGTCGCGGTCATGGTGTTGCGCGGTGCGCGGTGCGTGTTGCGAATGTTCTATCTGACTTGGTCGTTTGACGGTGATGCGCGTCTGGTTCTTGCAGACGTTGCATGTTTTGTATCTTGCAGCCCATCCTCCTAGACTCTATCTTCACGTTCATACCGTCTTTTTCCTCATCAAGTTTGATAATCAACAATACCACTGAGTCGGTCGACACTGTGTTTCGCTTAGTTCATTCGGTAGCACTCACACTTGTATTTCACAGCACGATTTCATTTGACTAGTTGATGTGGCTTACTCTGATAGGTGTTCCATCGGCTGTGTCACGACGATGTGAGTTTGTGTCAGTTGTGATCACAACGGCCCCTTGGTCAACGTCGACCGCACGGCGTCAAATGGGTGGAGTTCTTTGTCACCGCGGATGTGATCTATATGTTCGAGGATCTCAGGGATAGATTTGGTTATTTCCGCATGTCCACGTAAGGCCACGCGGCGCATAGTCTACCAGTTCTACACTGATGAGTCCTGTATTTCGCAGCGCGATCAACTACGTCACTGGAGGCGTGGGTTCTCTGTCCGATCGTTCTCCCCATTTTCATCTTCATGAGGTTCTTCCAAATATAACTCGGGTCCGGGAGATCCACAGATAGGTTTGCTCTTGGTACATCTAGTCGGTAACAACTTCCACAAGAGCCCTCTTGGTTCGTGTCATGTTGTGATTGGTAGTTTGATCGTGCTGATCATGGGATCAGGGATTGCACGAGCATGCTATCAGCCGCGTGCGCTCGTTGATGACCAGCGTTACGCCTCGCCGACGTCATCATTCCCGCTTTCGACACCATCCATGTTCCTGTTTTCTTCCCCGATCCTCGTGTACGTCCTCCGGATGGCATTACACGCCTTGTTTCACGCCGCCCATGATTACACTAAAGCGAATCGACAGAGTCCTCGACCGCCTCCTCGAATGCGTACTCCCTCCTACGCGCCATCACTCCACTCTGTTTCGCCCATCTCGCGCCTCTCCTCCCAACGCCTCCGCTCAAGAAGGATAAGCCCGGTCGGTTCGTTGGAAAAGCCAAAGATAAGGGCAAGGGGGCAAGGGGGCCCAATCGTCAGCCTCAGCCATCCTTGCGACTCAAGCCTCTGACGTGCACACTGATGTGTTCGCGCTCTTCGCCGCGTCACTCGAGGCGCTGGATGCGCTCCCGCCCATGGCCCCCGCCCGTCAATCTGTTCCAGCCGCCGGTGGTTCAGCCATGTTGACGGGTTTACGCCCGCCCAACAGTCCCGTTCATGGGTCGCGTGACCTTGGTCCGTCATTATGTGGGTGACTCAACTCCGGTAACGTGTCGTTGAGATTGATTGCCTTCCACGGCTCCCGACGTCGTATTTCGCAGTGCTGATGTTCGCGCACATCCTCAACCACTCTAAATTCTCGGCGGGGTGGAAGGAGCGTAGGAAGCGCTTCGCATTTGGGATCGTTGCGTTTTTTATTATCGCCAACTTTGGTGGTTTAGGGGGATGGAATGGAGGATTGAGGGGCCGGTCAATGATCATCGGGGGTTGTCGTGGAGAACCGTGAGTCTGCTTGGTTTGGTTGAGCTTGGACTCCATCCGCTACCAACCCAATCTTTCGCTGCCAGTGGTAGAAACCACGACCCCTCCTTCAACGCAATCCCATCGCTGACATCAAGCTGCTTCCGGTCTGCCCGTCTTCCTGCACCTACTGGACATGAAGATCTTATTCTTCCATTTTACTGGATACGCCTCTTCCTGAAGAAATTACTGCTCTCGTCGAATCTGCTGCTAACGGCACTGTCAACGACGACCTACGCAAGCGCTCCAAGGAACTAGAACACCAGCCCTTGTCTATGGTAAATCGAGCCTCACCTCGAAGCAGGAACCTGAGCGCGAACCCTCAGTTATGAGAGATCGACTCACTCCTGAACTCTGGGAAAACGAATGCCAGTCCTTGGCTATGGGATACCAACACGCTCCTTCCTCAACACTAGGAACTTGGCCGTGAGCCAGTCGAATTAACGGAAGACGCAGCAGAGCAGCATCGCTCGCATTCACCCTCTCCCAGAGATTATTCATCGTGTCCCGGAGCCAATTTCATTGCCAATCCATATGGTCCAGGCGACTTCAAAGATGCTTTGCGAAGGGGCCAAGGACGGCTGTATGTGGATAGATAGGCATCGCACGTGACGCGCATTCGTGCGTTGAAGGACAAGATTAATGCAAAACGAAGAGTAAACAAGCGAGCATGTGGTGTAGGTAATTGCACTTACCCCCATCTTCGAGTCGGACTGGGCCCGATTTGAAAGTGCCTTCACCGTGGCCCGACTCTCCGATTTAATCCTCAAGCGACCTATTAGAGAGCGTCCGACTTTCTTTTCTTCGCAAAAGATCTCTAATCCAAGAACCCGGGCCGCGATCCCGCTGCGATCCCGCTGCGATTGCTTAGTAATATTTGAAACAGTAAACTCCGCACTTTGTAATCCTGTGCTACGCATACCAGATATACAGATTCACATATCGACTTCACGCCGTACCATTCCCACCCCGTTTTGAGATCCACCATGCACGAAGAAAGTACTTACTACTCAAACTGTGGGGTATTTATTGTGATTCCAGGCCAAGTTTTATCTAACACTCGACCTTTCCGAAGCTCCGGTTGCTACACCCTTCACTGAGGTGAAATCCTTTGGGTCGGAACCAAGCTCACCCATTCCTTCACATTTCTTCGAGTCTTCCGACTCTGCCTCCACATGGAAAGTAAACGCAATCGACGCCTTTCAAATCAACGTCATGAGGGCACATCAAACAAAGGTATGTTCAGTTCCATTACTATTCCCCTTGACGACTACCACTTATATTTATATTGAATGCAGTTTACTTCATCGCAAGTTCTTACTCCCCGACAGCAGAGGCTCAAGCTGTGGTATGCAGCTCTTAAGAAGAAGAAGCAGCTCGTTCAAGACCTTCTGGAGACGCAAAAGATCATCGAAGATGTAGAACAAGAAGCTTCCCAATATCTGGCGAGGGATACAATTGCTCTCTATCGTGGACGCTATTATGATGTCGAGATCAAAGATAATGCTGAAGGCACCTTCATGTCCAAAATTTCTAACGTCACGTTGGATGAGAAGAAAGGCTCTTGATGAGTGCGTATATTTAAATGTGATGCACGGGATTTCGCATGATGGTATTGATCATTTAGTATCACAGATGGCGGCGGACTCGGAGTGGGAGTTTTTCTTTGCATTGTTTGACTTGCCTTGTATTCTTGTCGACACATGCCATTACCACTCAAACTGGTGACGCGCAGGACGCTGACGACTAACGAGAAAAGGAAATCCGCGACAATGAGAACAACAGGAATCCTTTTTGATCGTGAATCTCGCAGAGAAGCGGAAACAAGACAGCGGGACGATCGTATCCCTTGGTCTCGATCTCCCGCTTCGCCCTTCTGTACGTCCACACGGACGTATATGCACGCTCTTGCCCAGGCCACCTCACCCTCCTGTGCGTCCGCATCTGCCGCATGCGTACCCACGCTCCCCGCTTGCTTCTGCTGTGTGTGCGCGCGCACGCTCTCGCTCTCGCTATCTCCACCCTCCTACATGCACATAACACCCTCGCCCGCCCTCACCCCTCCACATCCATCCGACTACGCTGTAAATGGATAATGAAAAAGACACACGTAAAGCCCTTCAAAGTTCGTCTCAACTGGACGTGCACTGCCGCGGTCGCCCCTAATTGTGTGTCCGCATATCATCGCAAGGATAAATACTATGACGCGCTCTCTCCTTAGATTATTCCAGACATGACTGTCAAAGACTTGTTAGGTGCCATCCCGTAAGCTCCCTACTCCTTCTCGGCGACCAGTCAACTCACCCTCGATGTCAGCGCTCACTGCTTCAAACGTTCTGCCATTCGTTCGTCACTCTACATGTATGGCGTTTGCCCATCTTTTTTTGACACATTGCTGACGCTTGACGTTCGTGACAGCGTATGGGACTGTGTGGTCATTGGTGGTATCTACAAGGCTGCTACGTTCCTGGATGCCTTTATTACTCCGGAGGTCATCAGTCTGCCCCATCCCGTTCTTTACCCAGTGGCGCGGCTCTCTCTGTGGTCTTTGTACGGATTTTGGAGTGGTCTTTTCGCAATTGGTCTCTGGGTCATAGCACACGAGTGTGGGCATCAAGCATTCTCCGAGTACAAGTTCAGTAACAACAGCGTGGGCTGGGTGCTTCATTCTGCGTGCGGCTTTGCCTTTCTATTTCACGAGTTACGTCGATTGACAAATTTGAAATTCAGATTGGGCGTTCCATTCCACTCCTGGAGGATCACTCACGCAAAGCACCATGCTTCCACTGGCCACATGACTGAGGACCAGGTGTTTGTACCGAAGACTCGCTCTCAACTTGCTCTGCCTGCCTTTGATCCTACGAACGAGAACATTCTTGGCTCGAGCGTAGGCAGCAAGGTCAAGAAGGAACTTTGGGAGGCTCTTGGGGATTCTCCAATTAGTGCTGCCCTCGGCGCTGCCAGTTATCTTGTGCGTGTCTGATGCAGGGCCTTCTCATCGTATATCCTCGTGGCTCTTTTAGATTGTGGGCTGGCCAGCATATCTGATTCGCAATGCAAAAGCATTACCCTGCTGGCGCTAACCGTGAGTGGACGCGTCTCATTGTAGGCCTCTTTGTTCATTGGTTCGATCAGATTTCAACCCGAGTGCTGCTATGTTCGCCCCTCATCAATATGGCTCAATCATTGTATCTGACATAGGAATTTTGTTGTGGTTGGCTGGAGTTGTTGGGTCTGTTCACACATTCGGTTTCTGGGACGTCTTCCGGCTATACCTTGTTCCATACTTATGGAGAACCTCCAAACATATGATTTCCATTCGCTGAATGATAAATGATCTTAGGGTCAATCATTGGTTGGTTTTAATTACATTCCTGCAACATACCGATCCGCTCCTCCCTCACTACCGTGGACCGGAGTTCACATCCACTCGTGGTGCTTTAGCCACGTTTGACCGCAGCCTTCTTGGTGACTGTGGCAAGATTATGGGGTGGATAGGTGCTCACGCAACTCACGGTATGTCTGAGACCCTCACCCCTCCACATCCATCCGACCACGCTGTAAATGGATAATGAAAAATATGACGCACGTAAAGCCCTTCAAAGTTCGTCTCAACTGGACGTGCACTGCCGCGGTCGCCCCTAACTGTGTGTCCGCATATCATCGCAAGGGTAAATACCAGCGACACGCACTATGACGCGCTCTCTCCTTAGATACATACTACTGTAGCACTATTCACAGACTACTGTGTATATTATGCACAAATTGAAGAGTCATCCCGCTCTCGGCTAAAACGTCTGGTCACGAGACTACTTGTTCGTGAAGGCACGCTACTACCTGGATTTCAGAAGCATGTCAGCGTTAAGTCAGGCATCTCTTTGTGTCTGCGGTCGCTCCTTTACCCAGTCCTCTGCCTATACGAAACACGCTAAAGGGTGCCAAGCAGGCAGGAAACGTCTGTCGGATGTGCTCGCACGTGCGCAAGAAAACCTTCGAAAGAAGCGTCGTGTGCAAGTTTCTACCTTAGACTCGGAATCCTGTCCTGGGCCTGCCAGTAGTAATTCGGATGCTACGTCTGTGCCAGTTGACAATTTCCGCTCAGAAGGTGTTCAGTCCGCCACTCTTGACCACATAGGAAGTGTTGTAGGAACTAATGATCATGTCGCACCGGTACCCACATTTCCTTTCCAACTTTTATTGCACGGTCAAGTTAATCGAGGCTCTTGCCCAGATTACTCAAAATGAAGGACACGGAGCTCGGACGAGTCGGGAGATTTCTGAGGCGGACGATTCGCTCCCTCTGTCACTGAGGAGGGCCCGTCGACCGAACAGACAACTCCCACAACGATTTAGAGACACACTACCCGAGTTCCCTCCAGCTATACCTCCTCTTGAGGTTCTTCAGGTTATTACTCCCAGACCACCAACGCCACCTGCCCCTCCGCCAATTCCATCCGTTTCGTTGCCTTGTCCAGAGTTGTCGGCACAGCAGGAAGGTGTTCAGCCCCCACTCTGTCACACTTTCAGGACTCAGCGGAACACATTTGGTTTGTTCCGAGTGTATAACAGCAAAACACTTCCTGTGCACGATCCCGAGGATACCATGTCTGTGTCAGCACACTACCGAAGTCAAACTCCCAATGGTGCTCGCTCAGAGAATTTCTTTCATCCGTACCCGAACGAAAGTTCTTTTCGCCTCGGAGATTGGTACTGGAACCAAGGCGTAATGAAGTCAAGACAAGACTTCAAGAGTCTCCTCGATATCATCGGCAGCTCCGATTTCCAGCCTGGCGATGTTAGCAACACCAATTGGACAGTCGTCAATCGCGAATTGGGTAACATTGCGACACCTGGTAATTGGAGTTCTCAGGCTGATCCTTCCACCAACTTAAGCGACTCTACGGCCATCTCTCCCTACGCTGAATGGATGGATAACGATGCTGGGTGGAGAAAGAGAGAAGTGACCATTTCTATTCCATTTCCGAGACGCTGCGCAGATCCAGGACCAAGAAATTTCACATCTTCTTTATACTGCCGATCGCTGATATCCGTCATTCGAGAGAAAATCCTAAATCCTACGGACCACCATCGCTTTTATTACGAGCCATATGAACTACGTTGGCACCCTCCACATCAAGCCCGAGACATTGGAGTACATGGCGAGTTGTTTACTTCTCAGGTATTCCTCGAGGCACATCATCAGCTTCAGCAAATGGAAACTGCGCCCGGATGCAATTTACCCAGACGAATAATTGCGCTCATGTTATGGTCGGATGCGACGCAGTTGACGTCATTCGGCGATGCCAAACTCTGGCCATTGTACGTATTTTTTGGAAATAACTCCAAGTACGACAGGGGCAAGCCATCCGCCCATTTATGCAACCATGTTGCATATTTTCAAACTGTATGTGGATATTCTTTGCCAGGACACATTGATTTGAGCTCTGATCTGGACATCACAGCTACCAGACGACTTTCAAGACTTTGTACTCGACTATTCCGGAGACAGACTCCCCAGTGACTCATTTTTCACACATTGTCATAGGGAATTTTTCCATGCTCAATGGACAGAAGTTCTGGATGACGAATTTGTTCATGCTTATGAACATGGTATTGCTGTGAAATGTGTTGATGGTGTTGAACGACGCCTTTTCCCCCGCATATTTACTTATTCCGCAGACTACCCTGAAAAGTGAGTTTGTAACGAGTAAAAGGAATCACTGACATATGCGATGAGTAGGGTGTTGATAGCAAATGTACGCAACCTCGGGGCGTGTCCATGCCCGCGTTGTACAATTCCGAAAGACAGAATAGGGAATCTAGCAATGGGTAGAGATATGTTGCAACGACGAACCCTGGCGCGCAAGGACTCTACAGACAGACGCAATAAGATCTCTGCCGCAAGACGCCTTATCTATGAACAGTATTATGTGGTCGACACTCCGCAGGTCGAAGCTCTTCTCAAGGAAGAGTCTATGGTTCCCACCAAGGTGACTGTTCGTTCTGCGCCACTTGCTCTACTCACACTGCTTCCTTCAGAATGCCTTTTCTGAGAGGCTTCGTCACCTAGGATTCGATTTCTTCTTGATGCTCGTTGTAGATCTTTTACACGAGTTCGAGCTCGGTGTGTGGAAATCGGTATTTATTCACTTGCTGAGAATCTTGGACAGCATGAAGGGAGACAAACTTGCGGAGCTCGATCGGCGGTAGGTACACTGGTAGCATTCCAAATCTGTTGCTCATCATAAACCAGATACCGTCAAATTCCCGCCTTCGGGCGTGCTACGATTAGGCGCTTTAGGCGGAATGTGTCCGAGTTGAAGAGAATGACAGCCCGTGACTTCGAGGATCTGTTGCAGGTGAGCGCCCAGGTGGTTTTTGCTTGTAGTTGCTATTTTCTAATGCTATGAAGTGTGCCATCCCTATTTTCATCGGTCTTCTTCCTGAGCCACACAACCGCCAAATTTCAGAGCTTCTCTTTATCCTTGCATATTGGCATGGGTTGGCGAAGTTGCGGATGCACACCGATCAAACACTTCAGATTATGGATGCCGTCACACGATCCCTTGGAGATAAACTTCGGAATTTTGTTGCAGTGACATGCGCTGCATTCTCGACGAAGGAGCTTCATCGCGAAGCAGAGGGTCGCCGAAGACGCCAGACTCGGGATAATTTGAAGCGAGATGTTCCACAGAAGAGAAGCTCCCTGTCTACGGCAGGTCGCCAGTTGAAGGTCCTCAATCTTCAAACGTATAAACTCCATGCCCTAGGAGATTATGCCACTCAGATTAGACTCTACGGAACCACTGACTCTTATTCAACTCAGCCTGTAAGCACCGTCATATTATCTCTCGGCCGTTATTTACACTCATGTTGCATGTCAGGGCGAGCTAGAGCATCGTACTAGCAAAGCGCGGTTTGCTAGGACTAGTCGTAGGGCATTTATCCCGCAACTGGCTTCCATTGAACGACGCCAGGCCCGCATCCGCCGCATCCGCATGCAAAGAGACGCACTGAGAGCGGATGATTTAACTCCGAACATACCCGAACAACATCACGTCATTGGTCGTTCTCAGAATAGACCCGAGGACATGATGTCTTTTGTGGGAAAGAATACCGATGACCCAGCTGCAAAGGTGGATTCACATCCGTCGATACTGAGGGCTGATCTGACGCGACCCCTTTAGGATTTTCTGGGTAAACTTAAGGCTCACCTTTTACCTCGAATGCGCGAGATCCACCAAGGCTCTGAAATGCAGCCTGAAAGGAATTCCTCTGCTAGTATGGCGGATGATACTCTTTTAGCATTGAACCAAGTGGTTTTCAAAGCAAACCGCATGTACCGTCATGCTTTGTGCCGTGTCAATTATACAACATATGACCTCCAACGCGAGACGGACACCATCAACACTTCTACCGACCACCGCGACATAATGTTGTTAACTGGCGAGTCCGCTCCGGGCTCAGAACACCACCCGTTTAGTTATGCCCGCGTGCTGGGCATATATCATGCAAACGTTATATTCATTGGCCCGGAATCCCGAGATTATCAATCAAGACGACTGGATTTCCTATGGGTACGGTGGTTCGAACCTCTGGAATCACCTGCTGTGACTGGCTGGGAACAACATATTCTTGACAAGGCAAGATTTGTACCGATACACTCGGAAAATGCTTTTGGATTTGTTGATCCAGCGGACATTCTTCGGTGCTGCCATCTCATGCCAGCGTTTGCAGATGGAAGGTTACATCCTGATCGCATCGCCGCATCTCAGCTCGCTGGCGATGCCGATGATTGGAAATGTTATCATATCAACAGGTATGAATTCGTTAGATGCCTCTATTTTTTTTGGTTCCCCACACCAACCCTTGAACTAATGGTCTGAACAAGGTTCGTCGATCGTGACATGGTCATGCGTTACCATTGGGGCCTTGGCGTTGGTCATTCTTATGCTCATACCGAGAGACCTTCGGAAACCAACTCCTATATTCACTCCGTTGTCCAGCATGTCGTACGTCCTCTGCCTATTTCAGATCTCAAGAATCGTCGACTAACAGGACATTCCGAGCAGGAATCTACTACTACCCCGGCTGTTGATAGTCTTGGGTTTGATACGTCTGACGAGGCGATGCAACCAGATGGCGAAGATGGTAACGATGACCCGAACGATTTCCTTGATTCCGGTTCCGAGCACTCCCGGGCCAGCCGCTCGGATTGCTCAGACACAGACGATTTGATAGCCGCAATGTATGAGTCAGATCAGGAAAATTCTGACCTGGAACATTACGAATTCTAGCAGACTCATGTATAACTCAAGTCAATATACTGTCATTTATTATCTGTGACAACAGTTTAGCAGGACGATCAAAACCGTCCACACAAACAAAACAGAGATACAGGATGGTCCAAAGTATCCCGCTTCACTGAGCGTCGGTTGTCGTAGGTCGTGCGCGTACGATAGCCTGAGTGTCTTCATGTCATTGTGATACGCTTATCGGGCAGCAAGCCCCTCCGAGAAGGAAAGGTGGAACGTTTTGGGAAATCCCCTCCAACAAATCACTTCTCACTTCTTTCTCATTTCACTGTGCCAATTTGTTACCCCATCCTGTTTTGTCACGGTCGGGGACTTGGCGCTACAACAGTTTAGCAGGACTCGGAAAATCCCGAACCTCCCACGTCTCGCATTGCTCGGTCGCCCAACTCGTCGACGATTGCCACGTTGTGCCTCCAAATCATTGTCGCAGGATCACTTGTCACCGTTGCTCTCGCTCTTGCCTACTTGGACGCAATAGTGCCCAACCTCAAATTCGTATGGCACTGTTTCATTCGCCCACTCCGCGCCAACGATCAGCAGACGCGTCGTCTCGACAAGGTTCGTTGCCACCTACTAGTGCCTCATGTGCATGGTTCCGACTCACCGCCGCGTTGCATCGCAGTTTTACAAGGGCCAGGTCGACATGTATGACAGGACTCGAAGTGGCTTCAAGTTTGTTGGTTGACACTGTATCACGTCCTTCCGTGAGCAAGCGCACCGGCCGGCACCACTACCAATGTCAATCCATACGAGATCCTACGAAGGATTCTTGCTGCGAAAGGCGCGAAGATGGCTCTTATTCCTCGCCTTTACTTGACTAACGACGAATAGATCACAACATCGGACTCATGGACAAACACTTCCCCGTCTCACAATTCGACGCCATCTACTTCATCGTTCTCTGCAAACCTCTGATGGTGGTGGCTCGGAAGCAGTTTGCTCGCAAAGGCCTGGCGCAGCATCACCGTACTGTGCCAGGTTGCGACAGCGTTCACCCTCCCTGAGTGGTCTAGTGATCCCAAGGGCAGCATCAGTTTCGTTACGCTCAGCTATTCTCTTCCATGGTATGTACATACACCCCTAATCTCATCATTTCCAAAAACCTGCATTTTTTTCTAGATTCCAAACTTTTACACTCTCCTCAACCGCATTGCCAGTAATTATATTATCTGTCCCGAGATGGCCTGCTCGCTGTCGTTGACTTTTACACGCCGAGACGCCAGCCCTCACTCCACGAGAAGGCGATTGGTGGTACTAGCAAAGAGTGTGGTTGGCTCAGTGGTTGGTTCTGGCAGATCTGGTTTGACTTTGATCATGTCTCTCTGTCACCTCACCGCCGCGACTACCTCGAGTACAAATTTGGCACGGTGGGTCTAGCATCAAAGTTTCGTGCATCACACGGGATTCTAATCTCCATCGATAGGTCAAGACGGGCAGGAATCATTTTGTCAATCCCTTTATCGTTCGCATGTGAGTATGGCCTATTTCTGTTATCCTCCGCTCACCGAACTTTCGATAGTCCTTACTACATGCCGTTTGCGATCGTGCGACGTGTCACGCTTCTGCCATGCATTTGAAGTGGAAAGTGGACATATGATCGGAAATTGCTCTCCTACTTCGTCCAACCACAAAGACTCGAACGCCGTTACTCTGCTTGATGATAAAGCACTCTTCAAGGACGAGTCGGCGGCACCAGCGCATTCGACGATCAATATCACGCCCCCCTTGAGCTCCTTCCATTACCACGCCGGAAACGTGTGTCAGCTCTTATCATCGTATGTTCCTGTGCTTTAAGTTTGCCTAGCCCTGGAGATTGCCGTATTACGAACAGCCAGTTCGTAAGGAGTTCAGGACGTTCATTTATTCGTTTACATGGATGCGTTTTTTTATTGTTACTTTCCGGAGTATCTGATTTGGAGGGACTAGCGAGAATACGGTTGGCTCAGTGGTTGGTTCTGGCAAATCTGGTTTGGCTTTGATCACGTTCTCCGTGTCACCTCACCGCTACCTCAAGTACAAATTTGGCATGGTGCGGTCCAGCATCATTCGCGTATCCATTAGGAATCTAATCTCTCCATCGATAGGTCAAGACGTACAATGGCAGGAATCATTGTCATTCCCTTTATCACTCACATGTGAGTAGGGCAGGTACCTATTTCCGTTGTCCTCCGCTCATTGAACATTCGATAGTCCTTATTACATCTGGCTTGGCCGTTCGCGATCGTGCAATGCGTCACGCTTCTGCCATGCATTCGAAATGGAAAGTGGAAACATGATCGGAATCTCATACTTCGTCCCACCACAAAGACTCGGACCCCAAGGCCGTCACACTGCTTGAAATCGATAAAATACCCTCAAGGACGAGTCGGCGGCACCGGCGCATTCAACAATCAATAGTATCACACCTCCCTTGAGCTCATTCTATTGCTACGTCAGAAATGTGTGTCCGCCGTCTGGCAGACTCTTGTCGTCATCTATTCATTTTTCAGGAGTATCTGATTTGGACTACAGGAAGACCCGACATGAGGCATCTCAATTTGGGTCCTGATGATTCTATGCTCGTTAATACGTCTGCGGCAGACGATGTTCTTCACTACGTGATCGCCGCTCAGCCCCGAAGAGGGAGTCGATATGCTAGCACTGAGTAAGTGTTCCTGGACGGCCGAAATCGGTGACCTCACGCGTTTTTTCTCTTCAGTATTGTGTCGCGCCTGGACGTTGGACCCTCGCCAGTGCTCGCTTCCGCGTTTTACACGACGTCTTTATTCTTGAATCCGTACAAACCGTTCTTAATATCTGTTGCGTTTGAATCCAGGACACGAGTTGACCCGTAAATCAATGATGGCGTGTCCATCATGTCGCATGGTAGGATAGTAATTATCTTCCCTGACTTGCTGGTCACCATACTCCTACCTTGTGTCCAGCTTGTCTTACGCGCGCAGGGTTTGAGAAATAGTTGATGTGGCAAGGCGACAGATGTGTTCCATTTGCACACTGACAATGCCACCATTGGCAGGCAGCACGATGATGGCTTCACACCAGCGAGATAATTAATACAATGATGAGATCCAATGCTGCCTTTCCACGGTCCATGTGTATCATGGCAGGTAGTACTAGTATGGTTGCTGCGGCATGGGTACCCGTCTCAGCTGTACCCGTAGCCGGGCAATTATAACAACAAAGACTTGATGACACGGCGACTCGACAGCAATACAATGAGGAGACAATGACTCGGATGCAATGACTTTAATGAGACCATATTGACCCGCAGTGTCACGGTCTTCTCTTAGCAGGCAGACTCGGAAGTGACCATGCAACACACATGTTCGTGTGTGTTGTGCCGCAGTCACTGCTGCATGCTGTTGCTGCCATTCAGATTGTCTCACCTTAACATTGGACGCAGTGACACTATGGTCTGCCAGGTTTATGGTAACATACCCATACCTATATTACCTATGTGGGCCATACCTATGACACACCCTAGGCTTAATTGCATGAATTGCAAGTTATGGTACATGTAGTGCATGGTATGGCCATAACTGGTTATAATGGTCTTGAAAGAAAAGATAATATCAATTCAGCATGACATACCACTGACCTAGTATTCTCAGTTAAATGGATCATGGGGTCACAATGATCTGAATCATGCTACTGATTTTTGTCTGATAATGGATAGATGAAGGCAACTTTGGCCAATCACCTTCATCTCAATCTAGGATTGTCTACAGTCTGCCATTCTATTATCATTATTATTATTGACAACAAACATTGAGATATGAAAATAACATTGTTACATAAGTTGATCTCAAGTTATCTGGAAATGCCATTGCTTCACCAATTGTTGCCAGCATGACAATAACTGACCTGGTATTCTCAGCTAAAAGCACACTGTAAATAAGATGATCATGCTACTTATTTCTGGCTGATAAAATATCATTGAAGTCAACTGTTGATCAATCTCCTTCATCACAATCTGGGATTATCTACAGTGTACCATTCTATTGTCTTTATTATTTATGTTGGTAATCACATGAGACTTGAAATATCACAGCTATACATGCTGATCTTAAGATGTCTGGAAATATCATTTGTTCACTAACAGATACCAGGATGATACATCACTGATCTAGTTTTATCAGTAAAAAGCACAATGTGAATAAGATGATCATGCTACTTATTTCTGGCTGGTAATATATCATTGAAGTCAACTGCTGATCAATCTCCTTCATCACAATCTGGGATTATCTACAGTGTACCACTCTATTGTCTTTATTATTTATGTTGGTAATCACATGAGACTTGAAATATCACAGCTATACATGCTGATCTTAAGATGTCTGGAAATATCATTTGTTCACTAACAGATACCAGGATGATACATCACTGATCTAGTTTTATCAGTAAAAAGCACAGTGTGAATAAGATGATCATGCTGCTTATTTCTGGTTGATAGTATATCACATCTGATCAATTACCTTCATCTCAGTCTAGGATTATCTATAGTGTGTCATCCTACCATCTTCATGAAGTGTCAATGATAACATATTGGAAAATGTAGATATTGAAATATCATAGTTACATAAGCTGACCTTAGTTGTCTGGAAATATCATTTCTTCACCATTCCCCTGATTCGGAGGAACCCAGAGCCTCAGCAACAAACAGGGAAGAGTAACACACAGGACCAACGGTCCATTGACAAAAGGACGACTGGTTTGTGACCGGGGCTATGTTGGAGTTGGATCATCTAGACTTCAATTCCAGAAAAAAAGAAACTCACGGGTAAAAGGCTAGGGGTGCGAAGTCCGTCAGAAACCAAGAAAATTGGTCAGATGACAAACATACATTGTAATAGTCGCTTTGACCACCAACATGAAACATGGCATGACGAGGACCGCGAGGACGTGTGCTCACCGTCGTCGTTGCGCTGGGTTGTCAGCGAGTGAGTGAGGGTGAGGACAAGGACGGCGAAGGCGAAGGCGCGTGCGGCGTTTTCACCATTGTCCTCGTCGTGTCGATGGCGTCGCGCTGGGTTTGTGCGTGAACGAGCAGGGTGAGAGCGACGACGGCGATGACGTGTGCTCACCGTGGTCGTCGTCGTTGCGCTGAGTTGTCGGCGAGTGAGTGAGGGTGAGGACAAGGACGGCAAGGGCGCGTGCGGCGTGTTCACCGTTGTCCTCGTCGTGTCGATGGTGTCGCGCTGGGTTTGTGCGTGAACGAGCAGGGTGAGAGCGAGGACG
>JBBPPB010000064.1:0-24912 GCA_038091755.1 Leccinum pallidistipes | reverse complement strand
CTCTTGCACTTACAGGGTATCCAGGGCAAACCGATGACGCGAGTGAACCCGTCTTCTCCACTCTGGGCAATGTTTGGGGGTGATTCTTGAGAATGGCCTCGACACGTTGTGATACATGGGTGGGTGCGGCGAACGCGTACTACTGTGGACTTTCATGACAAATAAAGACTGCAACCAGTGTTTATGTAGCAACTTGAATGCCATAACTTGTACTATAATACATGATTTTGTATTGGCATTGACAGAGTAAAGCCATCTGGCAGTGCTCTAGGATAATGTTCCAAAAACATACCAAAATCGGGCATACGAGGACAAGTAAGTAGCAAAAATGTACCCTCAGGAACAGTAAAACGCTCTTCTCCTGGTGGTATATTTGCAGAATGCATACCAAAAGTAACTTCCCAGCTTGGTACCTCATCATGATTAGTAAGTTATCTCGGGTATACATACCCGCCGCGGGTGTTTTGGCACCGACCGGTACCCGTACTTACATGCGAAAAACCCGTACCCCGGGTCGTTCCCACAGGTCCATACCCGCTGTGGCACCGACAAGGACAACTTGAACGACGATAGGTGAACGACGCGACGTGGCACCACGACGCGCCACCTGACGCAACGGCGCAGTGCCACGACACGAATCAACGACGACGACGAACGACCCGACGCAGTGTGCTGGCGGCACCACCGCCACCAGGACCACCACCACGACTTGGAACCGATGAACGTTCAGCTTGGAAATGTTCAGATCTGTCCTCTCGTCGCACTCGTCCAGGACTACAAACAACATATTGAATCTGCTCGTGATCGGTGCACTCATAGCAAGGTTCGCCCTGAGCGTTTTCTTCCCGTCATATGGTGAGCAAATAAGACTCGCAGTAGCCAGAATCAGCCTCCGGGCATTGAGGGTAGCATGGATACCAGCTTTGGATATGGATATCATAGCTTCCTGGATAGCAACTTCTCCGAGACGCACATCTTGTCAAACTCATCAATATCGTTGTCTGCGAGCATCAGAGCACCAGCCTCGATGGTAAATTCACCGGTTCCTCATCCTTTATGACTGCTGTGGTTGGACCAGCGGCCGAGGACGCCTTTTCCGACGTGTAGACTGCGCGAGGCAGGAATGAACATAAATAGCTGGTTGGTTTGCGCTTGTGAGACGGAACAAGATCGACACGTACTTTCAAAGGAATCGCGACTTAGACATCGAAGGACCTCCGACGATGCATATAGCCCCCTTCTTCACAATTTCGTGGTCGTAGACCGTCGGCGCGATGCTTTCCACCAGTGTGAGTATAAGGACAACTTATAGTGCAGCCTGAGACGCATTCACAGAGCCCCAACTCTTTGTTACTTACTCAATAGGTACAGGCAGCGACAGCTCACCCTGACGTCTCTTCAACGACCCTCGTAGACCGGAGGTGGGGGTAGGCATAGTCTCCCGTAGGCAGGAAGACAGAGAGTAGGCATTAAGTCTACACGAACAACTTTAGAAACTTCCGCGCGGCCATATAGAGTCCGCTACCCCGTAACCTACAGCGAGTACTGGGTGAATAGCGATTAAGTCTATTCTCCGTACACTCTCGATATGTTCTGTGTACACCTTTAATGTCCTTGTGCGAGAGATAGATAATAATAAATCAGGATGGCCCGGGAAGAGGGTTAACCCACGTCCCATTGGGCCACAGGGTTGCTGGCATGGTAAAGTCTCCAGCATTTCCGCCATTCGCGTACTACAAAGTAGTCCATCAATGTTAGCAGTCCAGGTATAGAAGCATAGGTACATACAGCCAGTCTGAAAAAGTGAGGTAACCCTGCCTCCAACCCGGCAAGGGAAAAGTTGAGAGCGGTGCCCACGTAACGCTCTACGTCATCGACGAGAAGGGAGAATCCATTCCAACCCTGGTTAAACAGGTTGTCTGGTATCTGGACCCAAGAGACTGTTTGATTTGCCAAGCTGATCGCTGCGTCGTAATTCGACGAGTTGGTAAGGAATGTCGGAAGTGCTGAGCCTGATGGCCCGTCGTCAACCAGCTGAAAATGGATAAGTTTTACCATCCTTGAAGAGATAATTTTAAGACACACATCTGCCGCAGTCTGCAAAATGGACGCAAACCCATAACCGGCGA
This sequence comes from Leccinum pallidistipes, assembly GCA_038091755.1. NCBI lineage: Eukaryota > Fungi > Basidiomycota > Agaricomycetes > Boletales > Boletaceae > Leccinum > Leccinum pallidistipes. Next base: position 22,783 of record JBBPPB010000064.1, on the reverse strand, counting down.
CATCGTTCAGGAACATGCCGAGTAGAAATCCTTGATAGATGGCCGAGAGGCGGGTTGGAAACCCCGTCCCAGGGAAAAGCGCCATGGCGATGATGTAATGGTGTAGACGGAGCTGCAAACCTGGGAGGAGTCCCAAGACAAGAACGACCAGGCCACCCATAATATGCCATCCCAGGTAGTATGGCAAATACCCAGTCTTCCGAATAACACGTACTTGATTGATCGCAATGACAAGCAAAATGAGGACAATGATAATGAGTGCGACGAGGCCACCAGGCTGCTGAGTAATATCTTGCGCTGTAAGACGATCGATGGGTATTTGCGACATGGTGAGATTCGTGAGAACCCCAGTCCAATAAGGCGCAAGATACCATATCATTGCCTCGAAGGGAGCGTCTGCGAAAACAGGTAGCGTGAAGCGAATGGCGACTCTCCAGAAACCGTAGCAGACGAAGAGTGCTGGGAGGAAAGCACCAAAAGCCACGTCCAACGGTGGTGGAGTTGCCTGGGGTTGCGAGAAAAGAGCAATGTGCCAAAATCCAATGCACACAAGGCACCAATACAGCACGATGGCTTTGGGTCGAAGAACGAGAAATAAAATGCACGTAACAAGAATGTTGAAAGCCAGCGCAGGGATGCGAAAGTCAGTACAATGGGTGAGTGAAGTAGAAGGAGAGAGCTGGAAAGACATGGGAAAGACAGAGGGAAAAGCGACAGAGGCGAGACCAGATGCAGTGATAGACAGGTAGTCGGTAAAATTTCCAATGAGTTGAAGGGAGAAACAACCTCCAGTCGAGTCACTGATGATACCGCTGCACCCATGCGCGATAAGTGGATGAAATCGAGCAATATAATCGAACTCACGCTTGTATTGCAGCAGAGCAGATGAAACTGTCAGCTCTATATGTCTTTTGCAGGTCACCACCGCCAACTAGGAGAGGGACGAAATCAAGTTCCGTGCTGCCGACAAGACGAGGGTTTTGGAGCACGACAGAACTACACTGAGCAGGGCATCGAAAGTCGAAAGACGTGTTAGTGAAAGGAGCGCATAGTTCACCGTTGAGACCGCAGCCAGCATTCTCGGTCCAGAAAACGGAGGTGCATTCGATCAAAGAGGAAGGCGGTGTGAGAAACCACTGAGCACGCGCAAAGAAGGCGAAGCCGATGATATAAGCGGCAACAAGGAGGACAAACAGCCAAGGTGCAGTGAACGGACGTGTGAGCCATAGTATAGCAGGCTCGAGTGCGATGGTGAATGAGTGGCCACGGATGTTATACGTGCGACCTAGAAGCGGTGCAGGGCCTAGGATCGGTAGGACCGGGACGATGAGGCTCAGAAAGGAGACGTGCGGAGTTAAGCTCACTAGGAAGGTCTAGCTTCGGCCTGGGTCCTCTTACGTAGAGGATAGTCCTCCGGAGCGTCCGATGCAGTCGAGGCCAATTGGAGGCCAAGTATGCCTGAAAGCTTGCGAGCTTGCGGCGCAATGGCTGCGAATCGACAGTGAGACCATCAACCTCGAGTTCTGTCTTTTCGGAGACAGGTTCAGCTGCCAAGGTGGCATGTACGGACTCGGGCGGGGAGGAATCAGAATGAGAGGAAGTGAATTCACCGAGCATGTGGGTGGCAGAAAATCACAACGATTCATGTCAGCCTCTCCTATAAACAGAACGACTTGTTTGTGGCTAGTACTGTGGGCAACACTTCTGTCCGTAAGAGCAGCGTATTTTTAACTTTACTGTGACAGGGGATATCATTTCCCATGGCGGGGCAGGTATCGCGAAGAAAGCCTCAGTTTGGGCCAACTGTGGTTATCACGAGGTTCAGGGCGTCGCCAAACCCAACGGGGGGAGTACTCACGGTAGTCATAGACGAAGCGAGTGTGAATCGTGCCGTCCTTCGAGGTGAAAGTAGTGCGCCTGACATATCGCCTTTCACCATTCACCATTGCAAAGCCCCACGTCTAATTGTTCACTTGAGTGCGCGAGTACAAGTTGACTAGGGTGAACGAAGCATTCACCTGTAGCGCTTTCCACGTAAGTTTGTTCTTGCCAGGTGTAGTCCAGCTATCGGTGAAAACGACGTCGCCGTCAATGGTATCCTGAGTCCAGTCATTCTTCAAGAACTCGTCTGTAACCTCGTTTAGGGAGATCCTGCCCGCCTTCTCAGTTACATAGCCAAAGACGATGTCGTGTCCCGCATGCTCCTGCCAGTCCAGGCTACGGTTCTCACCCTCGACAGGGACTCCTCCGGAGAGTATTTGGCCGATGTCGATATGCTCGACACCGGCTTCGTCCGTGGTGTGTTTGATGACGAGAGTGAGAGAGAACATGGCGACTGCACGACGCACGAGCCATGGCACACCCTGGAGCTGGAGAATCTCTGAGGGTGAGTCACTGAGGGACTTGTTCTATGTATTAATAGATGTGTGATGAGCGACGGCGACAAATAAAACAGAATGAAATTTGACCATGAGAAACCGGCCGCTCATATCTTTGGTGGTGACATGGGATGGAGCAGCCATTGTTGGGGAGAGCTGAAGAGAACCGAAGTTCCACGTAACTAACCCGAATTTATACGCACGGGACTTTCGGTTCAAATACTGTTACGACCTTCCACACTGCGCCTGCTCCCCGTTCCCAAGCTTGCGGTCCCCTCGCATCGTCGCCCCCGAATTCTACCATGATGCCCTGCTGCGCCCACTCACACCAGATGTGGATCGAACCGCTCGACGGGCCCGCACCACCACCCTTTCTGCTTGGCTCTCCCAGCCACTCGACCAACTGTTTGCCGGTGGTATCTTTTGCAATCGTTATCACTGCTGGGGTCTCTCCAGCCTGGTGCAATTCAATCGGCAGACGCGAATACGTGGAAAAGGCAGACTCGGTGGATCTGGCGGGTTCGTTCACGACGGGGACGTTGTAAATGTCTATTGCCTCCAACTGTAAATCATCGTCCCTGAGCTGCTCGCGTCTCAACCCGGTCGCGGGCTTGTACCCTTTCCGAGGGGTGAATTGGAGACTGACGCCGAGCGCAGGGTAGTTGAAGTAGACAATGTCAGAGTAAGACTTGATGTCTGGAGCGGGGATGGCGCTCGTGGTCAGCGTGCTGAGGTATCGAGTGAGGTCTTGGGCAGAGGGTGATTTCCCAATGAGATGGCTGACGATGTCCATGTTCGCTATTGTGGCACTTTGAGATCGTCTTTCAAGCTCCGATAGGACCCTTCCTCACCGTCGCTCACAGCGTCGAGCAAGAAATGGTCCGCCCTCCGCCAAAGCTCGATCCAGACGACAATGCCAGTGGGAGACCGACCTTTCTGTCGACCTACAATCCCTTTCGTATTGCGCTCTCCGTCATCCGCAGATGTTTCGTGTATCTCTTCCCGCCCGCGACCTCACTCATGATTGCCTCTCGTCTCGTGCCCCTGCTCGTCTGTCTGTCCTTGATCCCGCTCGTCCTCCTCTTCTCCATATTCTCTGGCTGGTATATCTGGAAAAACATCCCGGTTGCTTGGCAGGTTCCTATCTATCTACAATATGGGTCAGTCCTGTTTTTAGCCCGCTTACACTCGCTGACCCCGACTGCAGCGACGCTCCTTCGCCCTATGCCGAACTATCGCTGCCTGCGCTCTCTACTGCCCAACCGTATGACATTTCCCTCCGGCTGGTTCTACCGGCCTCTGATGCAAACTTTGCACTTGGCAACTTCATGGCCTCTTTGTCCCTTTCTACGCCATCCAACAAAACCCTTGTGGCAGTCAGCAGACCGGTATGCTCGTCTCCTTCTCTATCCATTTCTCTCTTCTCACCTTCACGAGGCTATTGTACTTCCCCCCAAGCGTGCTGTTTTTTGGTTCTCCGCCGTCCCCCGCGTCATTGATTTAGATGTCCCTCTACTGTCCGCATACGCCCCGGTGACCGCATACATGAATGCAAGAATCGATCTTGGCCGAAGGGATGGTTGGAAAAGCGTAGGTAACGGCGAGGGTCGCGAATTAAGTGTCTCGAATGCTGCCTTGAGAGGTGCTCTTAGGCGTCGTGGAATCTGGTAAGCTGCTTCGCCTCGCTCGATCAAAGGCCATTGCCAAACCTTTTGTGCGACAGGGGTCTGGTGTCTCGCTTCCCCCTCACATTCGCACTCGGTGCTTCTGCTACATTCTTCACTCTTTCTGTCATAACGCTAGCCGCATCCATCCTGCCTGCGGTTCAATGGGGTGTTGCCACGGATGAAACGGCTGTGCCCGAGCCAAAGGAAGACAGGACTGCCCGTGTCCGAAAACGGCCACGCAGAACTGTCGCCAGCGAAAGTCGCGTCGCGAGCACCAGTGTCAGTTCCAATCGTCCTTGGACATGATCATGATTCTTAATTAGGACACTGACAGGCGTATAAATCCGAGGACATCCCCGTGGACATTCCTTCGGTCCATGGATCGGATGACATTCGTCTCAAACGGCGACGTTCACGCATGTCTGATGTTCTCTTGGACTCTGAAAGCTGAATGAAGTTGAGCTGGTGCGGCAGCATCCATTGGAACTCTGTAGGTGCTAAATACGAACCTAGAACTGCGTAAACACATGTCTCATTTTAATTAGGTACATACACGAATTAATTAGTGTCTGTCTTGTCCGGTTCTTGTCTTTCCCATTCATGCCGGGAGCCGGTAAAGTTAGTCAGTATCCCTAAAAATATCTCATGACAATAGGTCGTCAACGCAAATGCCCCATCCTGATCCATCCATGCCACATTCCTTCTCTCTCCTGCTGGGCCCCCTTCCCCGTTCGCAATGAGCTCCCTTCAAGCTGATTCCTTGTTCGCTGTCGCCGGCAAGGTCGTTCTTGTCACTGGCGGGTCGCGTGGCATCGGCAAGATGGTGAGTACCGCGTTTACAAGAAGACATCAACCACCCATCGTCCCAGATCGCTTCAGCCTTTGTCAAAAACGGCGCAACCGTCAGTCTGCCATCTCTTTCTGCGGCATCTGAACCTGACTACCGCCTTTAGGTGTACATCTCTGCGCGTTCTGCCAAAGATTGCGACGCGTCTGCAGTACAACTCTCTGCACTCGGGCCAGGCACGTGCACATCCATCCCTGCTGATGTCTCCAAGCTTTCGGAGGTGGATCGTCTGGTTCAAGAGCTTCAAACGAGGGAAAAGGCCCTCCATGTCCTTGTCAACAACGCTGGCACAGTCTGGGCTCAGCCCCTCGACGAATATCCGGTTGGTCTGTTTGCTACTCTGTCTTGACCATAGTGTTGACGTGCAATGCAGGATCAAGGCTTTTCAAAGGTCCTCACGTTAAATCTGCAACGGGTTTTTACTCTGACGCAGAAACTCCTGCCCCTTCTCCGCGCTGGTGCTATTCAGGGTGGCCAGATTGGAGGTGTCTTCAACGATCCTTGCCGAATCATTAACGTATGTGCACCATGTATCTCTCGTACCTCGTCTCCTGACTCTGGGACACACCAGATTGGCAGCGTTGAGGGCCTTGCAGTCCCCGATCGCGATACCTATGCGTACTCTGCCGCGAAGGCAGGGCTTCATCACCTGAGTCGCCACCTTGCTGGGCGACTCGGAAAGGAAGGGATATTGAGCAATACCATTGCCTGTGGTGCGTCGAGCTTTCCCGTCGTGTACTCGTATCCTCAATCTGACCTTCCCCGTCTTCAGGAGCTTTCCGCAGCAAACGTGAGTCGCTGTGTTCGTAGACGGATGTCAGCTTGGATAACGAATGCTTGAGCAGTTACTGCCCAAATGCTGGATACTGCTGGAGAGATCTTCACGTCGCAGATCCCAGCCAACCGCCTTGGCACTCCTGAGGACATCGGGGGCACCGCCTTGTTCCTCGCAAGTCGAGCAGGCGCGTACGTCAATGGTGCAACGATTACTCTTGATGGTGGCTTTATCGTCAACATGCCGTCATGCAAACTCTGACCGTATCTGACATCAATACATATTCGTTATACTGTCCCATGTTCCCTTCGATAGCATAACTATCGTTTGACTGTAGTCTACAAGTACTGAGTATATAATCATCAGATCGCCCTTATTCTGATTCCGATTTGGATGCTCCCGTTTTACCGGGCCCTGCTTCTTTCGTTGCTTCGGCCTTGACTTCGCCTTCAATAGGTGGTTTGGTCTTTGTATCTGCCTCCCCACCTAAACTCCTCACCATGTCCGCTGCCTCGTCACCATCGAGACCGAGATCCTTGACCAACTGTGTCAAGTCGTCGTCTGTGACTCTTACTCCCTGTAGTCCGAAGCCTTCCAGCTCTGTGCTGATATCGAAATCTTTCCGTTTGTTCACTGGCTTCAACGGAGTTTCAGGATCTTGAGGGAAGAACTTGGGCTTGTGGTGCTCTGGGGTCATCTGAGACACAGGCACTGCCCCCGGAACGCCGACAGGTCTTGCGACGGGCGCGGGGCGGTCCTCGTCGACAGCCACATTCCAGCTTTCCTTGAGGCGTAAAAAGACATCCAGCTCGTCGTATTCGACAGCTTCTTCACTGATGTGACTGGAGATCAGCAGGCTGGACAGCACAGCAGAAACGAGGCGATGGCTAACAATGCGTCAAAGTCCTGTGTAGTACGACATCTCGGTCACCATCGCTCGATCGCGTGCGCGCCCAATCGACAAGTTTACGTACACCTGGGTACCTGCCCCCGACGAGTATTCCCGGCAGCTGTTGCTTGTCTGTGATCGATCCCCCCCCCGAATTCATTTACATCAGAAACTGAGAACTTCGAGACAGCAATGATAGCAGCGGTGGCACGGACCGAGTGGCGCCTTTCTCTTCCACAGACGCTTGGCATCTTCGTCCGAAGCCAAGTCGTACGACGTGAACGGGATCTTCTTGGTCTGTAGAATGCGCAATATGTATTCTGCGTTGCGGGAAAGGACGTCAGTCGACTATCCAACATGCACTGCCAGTGGCGGATCACTGGTCGAGAAGGGACTGACCTTGGCGCTTTCGGAGGACAGGCTGGGAGGCGATTGTGGTGAGGAACACCTGGATTGGCGGGGAAGGCATGTTTAGAATAGGATAGAAGGAGAATCAATCGATCGATGCGGTAACTGGTCAAGTCAGGCTTGTCCACCGCCATCACCGACATTTATATTGACATCGATGACCTTGTCAGTGCTTATCGTCTGTCTGGGCAATATCTGTCGCTCTCCCATGGGGGAGGCTGTGCTCAAATACGAAGCCGCAAAACGGGGAATCGATATCCAAGTCGATAGCGCAGGGACCGGAGGATATCATGTTGGCGATGATCCGGACTATAGGTTATACAACTTATTCAACATCAAGGATCATCGGTTCTGACCAGATTGCAGGACAATTTCGACGTGCAAAAAGGTGAGACTTCACGCGCACGAATGGTCGTAGAATATGGGTTGATCGCGATCCAGCACAACGTACCGATCAGTCACTCTGCCCGCCAGGTGAATGTGGCCGATTTCAGCAATTTCCAGTATATCCTTGCCGCCGACGAATCGAACCTCCGCAATCTGATCGCCAAAAAACCAAGAGAAAGTACTGCAACTGTGCGTCTTTGGGGGTCATACCTAGACCACAAGCCCATCTCAGACCCTTACTACGGGGATATCGTGAGCGTTTTGTTGTAACTCGAGGCGGGATCTCAAGATCTCAAGTGTCTGCTTTCACATAGACGGGATTCGAGCAATGCTTTGAAGAGTGTACAAAGTTTTCGAAAGCTTTCCTCGATCAAGTTGTCAGCAAAAACTGATTTGATAGATGTACATGTCCAGCGTTCCTATAGCACAATGTTTGTGGAATTCAACCACGTCGGACGACTCAACTCCGGCGGTAAGGACAACAGTAGATCAGTTCAAGGTAGGCATGTTGACCGACGCGCGGCTGCCTACAGCATCTTCAGCTCTCCAAAGGCTGGTGGTAGTCTGTGGTGGGGGTGTTAGCCTTTCACTACATGCCTTTCGACTACGAAGCCGTACCTTGTTCTGGGTATAGAAGTTGATTCCACTGCGCATATTTGTTATCGCTTACCGGCTAATTTCCCTAGAGAAAGAGCTCACCTTTTGCCGTAGAATCCGATATCTCCCAGAACACTCGCTTTGTTACCACTCCAAGAGAACATCGGAAGAGGGACTGGGATTGGCACATTGATACCAATCTGACCGACATTCACTTCTGTCTCGAATTTGCGTGCCGCTGCTCCGGACTGAGTAAAGATCGCGGTGCCGTTGCCGTAACGATTTGCATTGATAATGTCGAGTGCATCGTCCAAGGTATCCGCTGAGATGACGGTGAGTACAGGACCAAAAATCTCTTCACTGTATGAAGTGTAAGACACGACATGCTATAGAAAAAAAAAAGCCAACCGGTAGCATTGCATGCTGGTTGTGGCTTCAATGATGGTGGGGCCAACGAAGTTGCCATTAGGGTAACTTGGCACAGTGATTCCCCGCCCGTCGAGATGGATACGTCCACCCTCATTCGTAGCAGAAGATATGAGCCTTTCCACACGACTCTTGGCAGCCGGCGAGATGAGAGGACCCCTGCGGAACGATTGGCGGTAAACTCTGATTAATCTAGACCGGAAGAGCGCACATACAAGTCTGCATCATTTTCGAATCCAGCGTTGACTCGAAGCTTTCGCGCTCGCTCAACCAGCTCGGGAAGCCAGGATTGCGCATTTCCCACCAAGATGACTGAAAACATGTTTCTTCTAACCCGGCCGCGTGGATGTTCCCAGACTTACTCACCCACAGAGATAGCCATGCATCTTTGTCCAGCAGCTGGTCGACAGAGTCCATTAGTCTATAAATGGCGAAGGAATGCGACGTACCACCGAACGCCGCCCCAAGAATCGAATTCAATGCAAGATTTTTGTTTGCTATATATGCAATTATTAGCTTGCATTCTAGTGTCCGATATTATACACGTGCTCACCATCAGGCATCAGTACCGCATGATTTTTGGCACCCATATTTGCCTATACAGGGTTTCATACTTGATTTGGTAAAATAGCGGATAGATGTTTACCTGTACGCGCTTGCCATTCTTGGTACCCCTGATCCATGGGTCAATTATGATGAAGGTTGAGTGATTATTGTCATTAATGGAATTTCTCATTCACCTTTCGTATATGTGCCGACCGGCGCGATCTCCACCGACAAAACTTATAGCCTTTATTTTGGGGTGATCACAGATGGTGTTGACGGTGGGAATAGTTCCATGCACCACATTGACAACACCAGGAGGCAGACCTACGCACGCATGAGCAAGCACTCGACAGACGGATGGGCGTCATGTTACCTGAGCGTTCACAGAGCTCTGCAATTATCATGGCTGCACCAGGGTCACGTTCCGAAGGTTTGAGAATAAGCGTGTTTCCCGTGACAGCAGCCATTGGGATCGTCCACAACGGAATCATACTAATGGAAATGAACAGCAAATCACTAAATGAAGCAACGTTACGCACGCAGGAAAATTGAACGGAGCGATGCTGTTGACCATAGGGATTAACGGGCTGACGTCGCAATAGGTAACTTGGAACTGACCTTGCGCAAACACCCAAGGGCACTTTACGAACCTCGGTGTCCATGTCCTTGCTGACTGCAGGAAATAAGTGACATTCACGGTTAAAGAACGTTCGTAGCACCTTCTATTTTATCACCGAGCAGCGTAAAAGTGGCTGCGATCGCAGTTTCGACCACCTGAAGTCCGCGGAGGACGTCGCCGTGCGCATCTTGATGTGCACGAATTAGGAATTGCTACCGCAGAATACCAATATTAATTGGGGCCAACTTACCTGTTAAAGTCTTTCCCTGTTCCAGAACAATACTAGCGGCCAGGGAATCGGCACTTCGGCGGATCTGATTCTGTAGCCTGAGCTGAAATGAAGGTGAATAGGAAAGAAGACAGAAGACAACGAACTCAATGGCAAAACGTTGACGAGACACGACACTTTGTCTGCTCCAGGTGTGATATGCCTGGGAAGCAGCATCTACGGCCTGTTCAAACTCGGTGGGGGTGGTTTCGGGGACCCGAGTGAGCAACGTTTGCGTAGCCTGAAGTAACCGATTATGCACGTGAAGAACGCAGGAGAGGGATGAGGACAAACTGGATCGACGACGTCGTGCCACACAGTTGCCTTGCTCTCGACAAACTCGCCACCGATGTAATTCTTAGTGTTGCCACCCATCGCGTGTGTCCCTTTCCATTCTGCAGAGAGCTTCTCTGCTCTTGCACGAGCGGTTGGGCTCAATCCAGAGTGAGTGGTATACGCACGACGGGATATGGTAGGGCCAAGACGGACACTGCGTGGGGCGAACGACATGGTGTGGGGAAGAGCCTGAGACTTGGACACACGCGGGTAATAGAGATCATCACGTGATCGTGTCACGTGTGCCATCATCGTCACAAATTCGAAGCGAGTAGTACCAACTCTCTTGAGCAACCATGTCGATGAACGGGGTAAGCACGAATGGTGTACCCACTAATCACTTTCCAGAGCATGGTCACACACTCCCCGTTCACCAACAACCTCAGTCACGCGACCAATGGTCCCAAATGGTCCCCCAAGAGCAACCCCAGCAGCAGTTTTATAGCGCACCCTGGCAGCAATCCCAGCCTGTCCAGCCTGCCGCCGTGCCACAGGCATTCGTGAACCAACAGCAGCATTACCAGAACAACAGTTCTGCCCCGCTCGACTTTTCCTCTGTCGTCTCTCAGCAGATTATGCAGGATTTTTTACGCCTCAGTACACCAGTCGGTTCGTCCCCAAACGATGACACCACCCTCGCCCAAGCGCTCTATGAAAGTAGACAGACAGGCAAAACTTACAGGCAGGCTCTCGAGGGTCTCCATGGAGTGCGTTACGTCTCCCGCCTTTCTCCCTTCTCTACTTATACGTCTCAAGGTCAATAACCATGCTGCGAATCTCTGGAAAGACTACTACCTGGATCACCATGATCGCTTCGATCTCCTCGTGTCTCGTTTGCCCGCCGGGCAGCCAAAAACCGTTAAAAAGCCACTGGCAGTAGTCTCGAGCAAGCCATCCCATCAAGCCCTAGAGGAAGGCACATCTCAACAAGTCGCGCGAAAACGACATATCTCACCTCAACCGCATTCTCTTCCAACCTTGTCTCCTCGCCAAACCCCTAAAAAGAGGGGACGTCCTCCCGGGCCTTCGCAAGCCTCGCGGCGAACGCGTGTAACTCCCCCACCTGTCACCACTGCAACTTCAGTGCTGGCTCGTCCCGTTAAACGCCCAAGGGCAACGTTTAATAGCCTCACCGGCCCATTACTTTCCAACGATGTCCCGAACTTAATGCCACCTCAAGTTCACATCCCGCTCCCGGACCCCCCCTCTCGATCGCCAACCCCTCCTGCGACCGTTCAAGTAGGTGCCCACGGAAATAAATATACCAAGGAAGACCGCGAATACTTCATCAAGTTTCTCCTATGGCGACTAAAGCAAGACCCTTCCCTCACCAAGAGGGAGATCTGCGAGCTCCTTCACGAAAAGGTGAATATCAATGTCCCGATTTGGGTAGTCAGGATTCCCTAATGAAGTGGGCCAGGTGCCACAACACACTGCTAATTCCTGGGCGTCACATTGGCATCAACGTCACGACATTGCCGACAAAATTTTAGCTACGTATCGCGACTTGGATTTCGATGTAAGTGACGATCAGCAGGATGAGGAAGAGGAAGGAGAAGTGGAGGCAGAAATCAAAGACGATCAAGATGACGACGACGATACAATGTCAGCAAATGAAACTTCACGTGACCAGAAAGGCAGACTCCGTTCTCAAGGAACATTTTCAGGCGATACCGACGTCGTCGATACCGAGGAGGACGAAGCTAATATGGGGGAACCTGGTTCTTCGTTTACACGGGGAGATTGGTGCATCCTCGCCAGGTTCATTGCCAGGAATCACTGGGATGAAATGTCGCACAAGGAGCGGTGGCAAGCTTTCACTGATACTGTATGTTATCCTCCGTGTGTGCGTTTTCTGCAGAATTACTGATGGCTGTGCAGTACGCGACTCAGCGACCCGGAAGGTCTTGGGCCGAGTTTTATCGCAAAAACGAAGTCGGTAAGATCCCCGTGATGCTTAACAAACCTGTTCTGCTTGTTAACCAAGTTGTGATCGTAGAGATTTTGAAGCTGTCTAAGAAATATTCGCCTGAAATCGGGAGAGGTAAAAAAAATCGGCATGAGCGTTCATCGCGGCAAAAAAGATGGGCTAACGCTCACCTAGACGAGGATGGGGAGAACGAGACTGACAGTGAATGAAACAGGATCATAAACTTACTTCGCACAACCATTTTTATTTTGATACTTTCTACCGAGTCATATACATATTGCTGCGCCCGCGTAATACTAGGCAGAGTTTCTAGATCTATGATCTACAAAGACGTTGGGGTTTGTTTGCAGATAGTGTTTGCCGATGGCACGTGGTCACTATAAGTAGTTGAAAGTGTTAGTAGTTGCTTGACTCGTTGCCAACAACGTTGCAACAACCAGTCCCACCTCTCGCGCCCCACTGTCTATTTCACCACTGCCACTACCTCCCACAGTTAATTGAAAATTAACAATCAGCCATGGATGAGGAGTACGATGTGATTCAACTTCAAGATCTCATCTCTGGCTACTTCATCCTACTGACTTATTGTCCAGGTCATCGTTCTCGGCACAGGTCTGACAGAGTGTATCTTGTCAGGTCTCCTCTCAGTAGAGGGCAAGAAGGTCCTTCACATTGATAGAAATGACTACTACGGTGGCGACAGTGCCAGTCTGAACTTGACGCAGGCAAGTTTTACGCCAACGTTGTGTCCACAAGTAGCTTACCTACATCGTGATCCAGCTCTATCGCAAGTTCAAGCCCGATCAGTCCCCACCAACAGAACTCGGTCGCGATCGCGACTACGCTGTTGATCTGATACCCAAGTTCATCATCGCCTCCGGAGAGCTTACCAAGATCCTCGTCCACACTGACGTGACACGCTATCTGGAGTTTAAGCAGATCGCCGGCAGCTTTGTCTATCGTGATGGCAAAATCTCCAAAGTTCCGAGCACCGAGCTAGAAGCCGTCAGGAGTCCATTGATGGGTTTATTCGAGAAACGCCGTGCAAAGAAATTCTTTGAATTCTTGCAAGGATGGAGGGACGACGACCCTGCAACTCATCTAGGTCAGTACACCAGCCTGGTTGGGTATAGCACTGAATCATCTCTTGCTCTAGGCATCGATCTCGATAGGGACTCCATGAAGACGGTGTATGAAAAGTTTGGTCTTGAACCTGGTACCCAGGATTTCATTGGTCACGCCATGGCCCTCTACCTTGATGACGAGTAAGAATTCACGTACAAATGATCATATCTATGCTGATACCTTCTCAGTTATGTCACAAAACCAGCTCGTCCCACTTACGACCGGATCATCCTTTACACTTCATCGATGGCCCGCTATGGAAAGTCACCTTATATCTACCCATTGTACGGTCTCGGGGAACTTCCCCAGTCGTTTGCACGACTATCTGCCATCTACGGTGGAACCTACATGCTTGACAAGCATGTCGATGAGATCGTGACTGATCAGGATGGCAAGTTTGTCGGTGTACGCAGTGGTGACGAAACCGTCAAAGCCAAGCAAGTTATTGGCGACCCGAGCTACTTTGGTGCCGGTCAGGAGTCCGAAGGCGGTAAAATACGCGTTGTCGAGGACGGCAAGGTCGTCCGGGCGATCTGCATCTTGAAACATCCGATCCCCGGTACGGATGACAGTGACAGTGTCCAAATCATAATCCCCCAGAACCAAGTGCACAGACGAAATGGCACGTATCATTTTTTCCTTTGCCGCCTCACGCGTCTCATGTTGCTGCAGATATCTATATCGCGATGGTCTCTTCAACTCACAACGTCTGCGCCAAGGACGTATACGTTGCCATTGTCAGTACCATTGTAGAGACGGATAGACCAGAGCAAGAGATCGCCCCCGGGCTTCAGCTTCTTGGACCGATATATCAGAAGTAAAGTCTCCCTTTGTAAGGCAGTACAGCGCTGACTATATCGATCATTTCAGATTTGTGACCGTCACCCCACTCTACACACCTGTATCCTCGGGAAATGCAGACAACATATTTATCACTCGTTCTTACGATGCAACTTCTCATTTCGAGACCGTCGTCGAGGAAGTGCAAGATGTCTGGATGCGTGTCGTGGGTGAGGAACTTGTCCTCAAGAAACGGGAAGTTGAAGTGGAGAAGTAGTCGTTCTACCAGTAGACTATGTACAGTTGTACCCCCTTGTAAAAGCCGTGCTGGCTTACTCATGTATAATCTCATCTATCGAATCAGAGGAAGCTATCAAAGGCGTCCATGTTGAATTCTGGGACTTGAATGTCTTGTTTTGCGGATTTTATCAAGCTTCCTAGCCCAGCTTTGCGAGCGGCAAGATCACTTTCCTCCTTGATAGTCTCTTGCAGTGCACCACGTGGAGCTGGTTCCGGGGATTGCTTTCTCGACCCTACTCTGGACTCGACGTCCATGTCGATCAGGATGGATGATCTCTTGTGCAAGAAAGGGTTGCCAGCTACAACGCGGCGCGGCGAGATCGGGCTCGGCGGACTCTGCTCTTCAGTGGCATCGTTCCGCACAATCATCGACGGTCGCTCAAAGGACCATGAGCGAACGAGGTAAAGTGCCAAGGCGTGGCAACCTGCACAAACGTTCATCTCAGTCATGCGTAGCGGATGTTGGAACATAGACGACGCTTACCCATCCGACAAAACACTCGCGCGACTTGCAGGATGAAGCTGAACTCTCTGCTTCCTGATATCTCACTGGTTCCCGTCGCAGTCTGAAGTGTCTTGGATCGCAATTGTGAGAATAGGAGTGCAAGACTCGGGTCATCAAAGTGTGGTTCGCCGATCTCCAGGTTGTGCATTCCTAAAGACTCGGCTAGATCTCGCAATGGTGTCTGTGGGGGAGGATAGGAAGCCTGCATGAATGTTTCGAGCTTCACGACTTACCAGGAGGATCCGTACGGACAGGTCTTTGCGTCGTAGGAGCCAGAATGCCCAACTTCCCAGCCACCTGTTGCCTTCGCGGAAGGCAATCGGTAAGACACTGTTGCTCAAGATGTCACGCAATACGGGACCGTCGTTGCCTTCGACCACACGTGCTAGGGCCACAGCAAGTTGGAAGTCGGAGAGCTGCCTCAGACAAACAATTACAGCATCTTTCAAACTTCCTCCAAGAAGGAAAAAAGCGGCTGCATATTCTGAACTCGAATTGTCAGCCAGAATGTTATAACAGATCACCTCTACGAACCGAATCGTTGCTTGCCCAACAGTGCATATGCATTTTTCAAGGCCGCAGTTTTCCAGCGTGCCTGTGTGAAGTCGTTCGCGAGGAACTGAAGCATTTTTGACTGTTCCTTGTGCCATGCCGCCTGACGCCACAGTCCATGGACCAATTTCACCTTCCCCAATGCAAAATAAAACAGTGAGCATGCGGTAGGATCGCGATTGCCTCCTGCCATATATTCGTTTCGAGCGATAACTTCCATGTGTGATTTCTTGTAGTCATCTTAAGAATAGTACACCAATGATCACGTAGGACTCTCACCATCGTGTCGATCGAAGTCAGCCAGATGAATACACCAAGTGCTCGCGCGTCAGACCAAAGCATCTTCCCATTGCAAGCCAGAGTGGAGGTGTTCAACAATAGGTCTTGACTTTCGCTGTGGAACGCCCAGATCATGTCTCTGTATCGAATACGTTCTCTCCAACCAGTTTGACGAGGGATGGCATTGCCTGAACGAGGACTTCCCGGGTCTGATGCGATTCGGCGGTTTAAAATATAGAATGATCGCATGGACAGCACATAGCGGAGTCCGTTGGCGTCCAGCGCTCGCTGCTGCTCGTCTATCTTCAGTGGCAGAATGAAGTTATCAGAGACTTCAGTGTGACTTAACTAATCCATATACACCCACCTCCAAGGTTGTTTGTATCAGAACAATGAGGTGTGCGTGCTCATTAGGCGAAAGATGAGGTAACGGTTGTACTTCCAGTTGTTCCATCAGGGATTCCACTAAGGATCTGGAGAAAACCTCATCTACGCTGTCACAGAGTCAGAAAAATGTAAAGGGGCTGGACGTTGTACTCACGGTTCACATTGGTCTGATGATCCAAACAACAAGCCGTAAGATCTTCCTGATCTCTTGCTCTAGAAGTGATTGTAAAAAAAAACATCCTCGCGCAAGCTACGATGCAAAGAACTTACAAAGTGTGATTGGTCCTCTTGCAAGTAATCTGTGACATCAAAAGGCTGCCAGTAGAAGGTCTTTCCTCCTTTTGTGGCTTGCTCAAGAGAAATAATGATCCGTTTGACTAGAGATATCTTCCCTGCAGGAACGGGTGAATAATCGACGATGAACGACAGTGAAAAGTCCGCACCCCACAGAAGACATTGTAATAACATCTGGGGATGATAATCCGGGAGGGGGCCATTGATCCTCGCGACATGTACAAACAAGCTCTCAGTTGAGGAATTGGGTCCGTAAGACTGAGTCTGGCCATAGAGGAACATATGATGTCCAGCTCCCACTAGTAGGCTGCCACTGGCAAGCCAAACTGAATCGCTGATTGTGTAGGGAATATATCTGGTGACGCGGGATCGGAATTCATTCGTGGTGACGTAGGGAAAGACAAACCTTCCGACTTCGATCTTGAAACATATCGTCCAGGCAGGATCGTCACCAAAATATGTCTTGCGCTGTTGACATAACAGCTCGATATGATGCGCAAACCCAACAGCAAGTATAGACTGGTTGTCTGGAGTTGAGGTCCAATCGAGATCATAAATAGGCTCAGATGCACTTTATACCAAGGTGAGGATGTATCTAGAGGTGAAAATACGACCTCACCTGAAAATCCTTTGATGTTCAAGGCCTGAAGCAAACTCGGATTCATTGGAATCCCAAATGGTCAACTCCTGTCCGTCGGGGTGGCCAGAAACTGACAACTTTATATAAATAAGACTGCATGCCGGAGTGCAGAGCGAACGATACCTAGCACAGACTTTTTCGCCGAGCTACAACTTGCCATTCTAAATCCACTCCTACCAGTTCTCACTCTTCCCGTACACCTCCATCCGGGGTTCTTTCCGTGTTCCAGGGTCCAAAAAAACAATTCCCCATCATCCGATACGCTTAGTAAGTTGTCGTGTTCCTCAAGAGTAGAGGACTTGCTCCATGCCATTGGGTCTACCAGAATTAAGAGCTTCGGCGTTTGCAAGAGCGGGAGGCTGTTATACGAATAGAGCACAAGTGCTGGATGGGGAGAATCGGAAATATGAATATGGAAAATGAATTTGTCTTCTGTCAATGCGACTATAGACTCGTGTTCTCGCGTGGACGGTGCCGAGAAAATAGATGAGACGCGAAGAAGCCGCAGAGTTGAAGGAGGGCTCGAATGCAATGTTAATATGGCGTCATCACTCGAGTAAGTAGCAACAAGTTTCCCTGCGACCGAGATATCTGAGAATCGACTGTGCTTTGGTGGTAGAACATACGCACCGCCGTCTAAGACTACGACCTGATCTGCAGAGGGCCACGAATCAAGGCGAGCAAGGTTATGCCCTCCGTCCGTTTCCATCCATGTCTCACCACCATCAGCACGCACAACTGCAACGCCTCGTCCTGCCGGCGTCCTAATGAAGCGAGAAATTTTACTATCTTGCAAAGGAATCTGCTCTGGTCCAGCTGCGACTAATTGAAGACTATCGACTCGCCCATTGAGTAACGTGACTGGTGAGATATTGTATGTGCGCAATGGCGGAGAGGTGACCAGAGTCAGGCTAGCGCTCTTACAAGGTAAGAGATAGATATTTGAGGGAAGTGGAAATAAAATTCCTGGGAGTGAATGCGAAATGGTGAATCGCCTCAACAGCGTTGGTGGTTTGCGATCAATATTCTGGAGCGTAGTCAGAGATGTCCAGCTTATATCCTCGCGGGAAGCTCACTGCCACGGCGTTCAATACCATAGAACCATCTGCGAGAACTCGCAGGAACAAATCCCAATCCCCTTCCTCGAGATTTCGTAGCTTTGAGATATCGAGACCATCCATGTCTGGTGTTTGCAGCAGAGTTTTGACAACTGGCCTGAAGACTTCTCTATCCAACCAGACTATCTCAGACTCTGAGTGTGGCACGACTTGAGGCGTGGCCTGAAGAGAGGAAGGCGGACCAATGTCGACTGCAAGATGTAATTGAAGTCGTTGGGGGGAGTCGACAACGGGTAGAAATATCCGTAGAACTGAGTCCGACGTAGTTGTAAACAGTGTAGGATCGTCGCTACGATGAGAAGTTGGTTCAAGGTGTGAGTCGCTGTAAGTCTACGAACCTTCGAGACAATGGTGAGTATCGCCAGGCAACAGAAACGACGGGTCGCGAATGTGGAATGCCCTGAGTTTGCTGACCAGAAGTAGTGGAGTACAATCTAACTCGGTTGTCGTCCTGAATCATGTTATGAGGGATGGCGATGGCGAAGCGAAGATAGAGACGGAACATACAAAGGATGTGGTAGCAATGTATGTCAGCGTTGGTGCGAGTTTCACCAGAGAAGGTGTGACGACGCTGTGTTTTCCTGACGAGTCAAACCAAAATGGTAGGAATCTGATAGCGACGTTCATACCGAGTAGCCCACTTGTTGCTCCAAGTGAGGAGATCATTCTCGAGAATTAGCGTATATACTAAGAGACCAGTTTGGCTCCCGACGGCGAGTAAACCTGGGACTGCATTAGAGAGCCGCAGATCAAGCCTTGGTCGTGGAACTACCAGAACGGCAATCCAATGCGGTAACAACGTCGCCATCGGGAAGGACTAGCGAGGAATGGACACGCCAAGTATCCGTCTGAGCATCGGACATGGACCATGCTGCAATGTGCGTGTTCATGGAAGCCACGATCTAGAGCGGAAAGAGTAAGGTGGACCAGCGGCATGGTGACATACTGACGTACTATTTTCATGGCGGGATCAACGGCGATGCAGGAGACGCGTTCACCCAGACTCTGCAGACCGGGAAACACCTCCTGAAAGGTGAGGACCCTGACCAGCTGTAGGCTGGCAGCATTGAGCAGGACGATCGCATCAGCGGACGGATACAACTAGGTGAAGGAGGACATGAAGTGTGACGGAGCCAACGGAGCAGAAGCATGCACGTACGATGAGGGTGACACGAGGCAGAATGAGGTGTTGGAGAGGCCCTGATGGGGAACCGGTGAAGGTTCTAAGGAGGTCGAGCATGGCCTTCTATTATTATTAGGAGTTGAATGATGCAAGTTATATACACAGTTCTCACCTTCCCCCACCGTGTGTCACAAATGCGGCTCTGCTGTATCCCGCTCTCCCTCCTCGTCCTCACCCTCACCGTCTCCACCGCCGCCTCCCAGGTGCCTTGGAACTCCCCACACGTCCAGTCCGACACCCTCGTCGACGTGCTCAACAAAGACCAGGACTACACACTCCTCCTCTCCATCCTCCAGCGGACTCGCCTCATCCCAACCCTCAACAAGCTCAACGGCAGCACCTTCTTTGCACCCACCAATGATGCAATCAAGCGCGCCGACAAGAGCGCGCTGTGGCACGGTCTCTTGTCTGACTCTGCGCCCGACAATGTGCAGGAACAGCTTAGACAGCAGCTCTTCTACCATCTTCTCAACTGTTCCCTTACTAAATTCCCCGAGGACACCTCCACAAAGTCTCTCAAGACCCTTCATTTTCCTCAGCCCCCCTCCGACTCTCCACCCCACGATCCTCCTCCCTCCCCGTGGTTTCCGATACCACACGGTCTACTTGGTGACCAACCGCAGCGCCTCAGGCTCACCTCACGTGACGGTACAACTCGGGTCGGCGTAGATGCGTCCGGTAACGGCGGCGTAAAGGTGGTCAAGGAAAAGGTGGAAGCATCCAACGGTATCGTTTATGCCATTGAAGACATGCTTGAACCTCCCCCAGACCTCAGTGAGCAGTTCACTTCACTCTACCTACTTCTAACACGTTGACGCGCCATCTGTCAGTGACCGTAGTGCGCAGCGTCGAGTCGCTCTCTTATTTTCGCAAGGTGTTGACAACTGAAATTGAACAAGTTCTTCTTTCGTCGCCGGAACTCACCCTGTTTATGCCCCTCGATTCAGCATGGGAATCTCTCGATCCTCTCGAGCGACTATACTTGGAGAGTGACTTCGCTGCAGACGACCTTCGCCGTATTCTAGACATGCACCTGGTCTCGGAACCCGGGGTGAGATGGTCAGACTCATTCAAGTCCGAAACCCAATGTGTGTAAAACCCAAATCTCCCGCTAATACTGTGCTGATTTTGCAGCCAGTAACAACTAGGTACGGCTCCACTCTTCAAGTCACAGTTGCTTCTGAAGGCACGACAATATCTGGAGCGAAACTCGTCGACCGTGATGTCTATGCCAGCAACGGTGTCTTGCACCTCGTGTCCTCTTTACTGGTCCCTCCAGGGGCTCTTCAGTTGACACCAGAGAAATACCTTCTGGCATTGAAGTGCACTTCTTTCGTGTCGCTTCTTCACTCGGTTGATCTTGAGCATCTCATCAATAATACTGACAAGCAACTCACAATCCTGGCGCCAACGGATGACGTCCTTTCCATTTTTTCCAATTCCCTACCTGAATCGGGGTCGCCCGACCTCAAGCGGGTACTGCAGTATCATTTTCTTCCCAGCCTATGGAAACCCAACAAGCTCGACAACGGAATGCTTTTGGAGACCGAACTTCACGAGCTGGGTTTGGATGACGGCCGTCAGGTGATCAAAGTCGACGTCCACGATACGGACAAAACTTTTGCAGAAGAAGTACGACATATCACGTTCGGTGGCGCAGGCATGATTGGTGAACAAGGTGGGTACGACGATTGTTATGACCCCGCCATCGTCTCTGACCTACCCTAACAGTGGAGATCAATAACACGATCATATACTTTATTTCACGACCACTTGAACTTCCAGTGGACCCTCTCCAGACGGCGCTGCCATCCTTGGACCTTTCTTCCTTCCTTGCCGCCATTTTTTCGACTACGCTTGCGGATGTGATCAAGAAGATGCCTCGTACTACTTTTCTCATTCCCCACAACAGCGCGTTCAAGCGCCTTGGTCTGTTAGTTAGCGACCACCTTCTTGCTGCATCTTCTAAACAGGACCTGGAGAACGTCATCCTTCACCACATCATTGACGACGTTGAATACGCAAAGAGTCTTGTTAATGGATCCCAACACACCTTCCCTACTCTAGAAGGATCCGACTTGCAATTGGACCGAACAAAGGGCGGCTCTGTCAACATCAGTGCTAGTGGAGGTTGGGCTGGTAGGAAGAGCACATTATATCCGCAAGACACACTCACGGACACCGGTGTGATACATGAGGTGTCGGACTTAATGATCCCTCGATCAGTGGAGTTGACCATCGGGAAACTGATGAAGGCAGGCAAGGCAACCACCATGACAAACTTGATGGTAAAGTCGGGTTTCGGCTGGATTCTAGACGGAACTTCGCCACCAGAAGGTTCGGATTGGGCAGATGCACAAGTCGATGGTGGAACGTGGACGCTACTCTGCCCTACGGATGATGCATTCAAGAAACATAACCTGACACGACTACTTCAAGACCTCGACGAGTTACGTGAAATTGTTCGCCAGCACTTAATCCCAAACCTTCCGTCGTCGCCTGGCTCTGGTTCGGTCAAGATTCTAGATGTGCTCGACAACAGCCGACCATTGCCACTTGACCAGCTTGGCAGCTACGGGACGCTTTTGTCCCCAACATCTTCGTACGGTGACATCGTGTTTAAGGAAATGGAAGACAAATCAATAGCAGAGTATATGGTCGGGATCAAGGATGCCCGAGGAACGGACGGAAAGGCCGACTGGGCTCGTGTGTTGGGCTGGGGCCGCACTACCACCGGAAGCAGGACCGGTGGCGTCATTCAGATTGACCAGCTGCTTCTGCCTTATAGACCATCATGGTGGTGGGAGTATGGCCCCCCATTCTTCGTGGGAGGCGTTGGTGTAGTGATCATATGCTTTTTCTTCTATGGAGTGCGATACTGGTGGAACAGGGACCAGACGGAAGCTACTTTCGAACCTGCTGGAGGGTTTGAGCGGGATGATGATGAGTCGTAGTAGTGACCAGATGTAGACAGACGATACCGCGGTCCGTAATGATATATGTAATTTCAGTTCGAGCATGCATTTTTGCTGGTGGATTCGACGGCGTGCGTCGCGGCGGTTCTTGTGTACGCGTCCACGCTGGATCATCCCAAGTTTCGCAACTGGACACCCTTTCGACTTTATAAACATGATAATAAGCTCCTCAATAATATTACATTGTATTTCATTCCACGGAAGGATGCTATGTACAAGAGTCATCGACCAAAAAAAACAAACTGTCTCCATGCCATCACGATCATCATCAATCTGATGTATCATACATTGTTAATCCATTACCATCAGAACTGGAAATGACTCACTTGTTCCCAACCATTCTTCAACCTTCTCTCGGGCAATTTGTTGCGAATGCACTCTAGATTCTTCCTCCTGTTGTTTCTGCATCGATTCAAAGGTTGTTCCAGGTTGGTAAGGCCCTGGGCCGCTGAAAAGCAGAGCAAATTGAAAAGCGTTGTCCATAGCCTGAGACATCTCTGAATCCATATGATCAGTTCCAACGTGACAGCACCGATGATGGTAATGAGGTGTGGTTGGATGGTCTGAGTCTG
>JBBPPB010000063.1:0-25017 GCA_038091755.1 Leccinum pallidistipes | reverse complement strand
ATGCATTATAACAAAAGTGTAATGAGGGGAAATAAAGATAACATAATACAAGGAAGACATTAAAAGCCAAGTCAATTATCTTTGAGATAAGAACATGACAATGGCTATATAATCTTTTGACAGATATCTTGCAACTTTGTCAAACCAGCACCAGTATGTCAAAATATCTATAGTTGTGTATAATTCTGGTCTCTACTGATAACTAATTGCCATTGTTCAATCATTGTGATCAGGAAAATGAGGTGTTGGTGATATGACAAGATAGATTAGCTCAGTTGTAATAATATTGAGATAGTTGTATAAGGGTTTATCTATGCATTATAACAAAAGTGTAATGAGGGGAAATAAAGATAACATAATACAAGGAAGACATTAAAAGCCAAGTCAATTATCTTTGAGATAAGAACATGACAATGGCTATATAATCTTTTGACAGATATTTTGTAACTTTGTCAAACCAGCACCAGTATGTCAAAGTACCTATATATATTTGCAATCTTCAATCAAGATATTATGAAGCAGATACTTTCATTACAAATTCATAGAAATGGTTTAGGCCAATGTCACTGATTATAAGTAAATGGTAAGTCACCAATGCAAGCAATTACATCAATTACAACAGGATGGAACAAAGATCACTGCCAATCTATTTAACAATTGAATATAATCCTTTTTCTTTTTTTCCAGTTTTGCTGACCTGAGGGCCGAAATACATAATTAAACTATAGTATGTCGTGTCCGAGTCATGTTTATCGTTGCGTCGCGGTATGCCATCGTGCTGCTTGCATCAGTCATCCTCATTGCATCATCTTTGTCATCATCATGTCATGGTATGCCGTCACGGCAGTCGTCGCGTCGTTCATTCGTCGATGGCGGAGGTCAAGGACACCGTGACGGCCATGTTTGTTCGAACGGGTTGCGCAGAGGGGGAACGGCCCAGGCAGTGGGAGGTGGAACTTGAAGGGAGACAGACGGAGAGGTCGAAGAGGGAGTGCCAGTGGGAGTGGGAGCCTCGGACTCGGAGGTGGCAGGGAGATGGAGAGGGTCATCGTTGTTCCCTCATCATCGTGTTGTTCATCGCCGTCGCAGAGTTCGAGGGCGCATCCACGTTCGTTCGAACGGCTTGTGCAGAGGGGACCCAGGAATGGAAGTGGGAGGGAGAAGGAGGGGAAGAGGGCCCAGTGTTTTCTGTAGGAAGCTCGATCCGGTCAGGTCAAATCGACGATGCCGAAGGAGCACGACTGTTGCGGTCATATCCGGCGATTTTGCTCATCTGCGCCTCGAGTCGTTTCACGAGGAACGCGAGCCGTGCAGTGCGGCGGAGCACGTTGTTAGCTTGGCGTAGACGATGTAGCCGCGCAACGTTGGCCTGTAATGCTTCGTGGTAGGCGGATCTTGTGGTGCAGTCTTCCGGGAGAGATCGTCGTCAGCTCAGCCGCTTAGCAGCACAAACCCAACCCGAATGGTACCGAAATCCAACACACAAAAAAGACATTCACTCACTCGTTGACCGAGGATTCGACATCGTTGGACGGTGGATAGCACACCCAAAAGTTTGCTCGTTCGACAACAGATCTTCGCGGTGTGTAGTGACCTAGTAGTAACACCCAGCGCAAGTCAACACGGACGAAAAGCACGAAGTGAGGACGACACACCAGGGTTTTGATCTGCCCGCTGACTCCATCGTCGATTCCGACGTCAAGCTTGGAGATCACTACTGAAATCTCCTCCTTTGCAGGTTCTTGGATGGTTAGCACGGGTTGGGTCTCGGGTGTGAGGTCGGGGTTGGGGTCGTTGGCGTACGCGCTTGGATCGAAATCAGAGGTGGCTCGGAAGACTGCATAGTCTGCGGATGTACTCGTGTAAGGTTGCAAGAGGAGGAACGATGAATGTATGCCATCGTCGCTCGACGGCGTCCGCCCCCGCTTGCGTTCCGATAGAATTGTCGTTCTTGCTCGAGAGCCACTCTTAGCACTACTAGTAGGACGGGCAACGCGAGCCCTCTTTGCAGCAGGATCCTCGATTCCGTCCTCTTCCACTGCCTCGGCTCCTTCGGCCGATACCAGGATAAGATCTGCTAGTGGTCGACGGAGGGTCAGGCGTGAGTAACAAGGCAGCCTGCCCGGATGCAGGTTCTCCGGAACCAGTGTAGGCTTGATGGGCGGTATGAGCGTGATTAGACCTGGCCTGTGCATCTGCGGAACGGGTAGCAGCCAGTCTGCGTGGCTTTACATGCTTGCGGGGAGGCGGAGTCGGTCGTACATTGTTTGAGGTTGCCACAAGTTGTAGGCCGTGAATTGGCGCGCCAAGCCCTGTTTGTTCAACAGCGCCACGCAGCGGACGACACTGGCAATGTAAAGGCAATAAAGTCAGCCCCGATCAATCCAACAAGGCCAACGGGCAAAACTACTCGCCGCTCTTCATAGTTTCGCAAACGTCTCATTCTCTCATTAACCCTGTCGTGAGGGGTCGCATGTCCGGGTCCATGCGGACGCACAGAAGTACTTTATGACTCCTCGCGGCATTGTAGAATATACATGTATGACGCAAGCCCAGGGTCTGGCTCTGATACGCCTCCCGGTATTGTGAGTTGTCACCGATTTGAGGTAGTACCTTTATGTGCAAAAAAAAAACATGAACGCTTAGTGATCAGTTACAAACCTGTATACTAATGTCTTACGATCGTGGGATGGTCTCAGGAACAAAAGTGGGTTGTGACATCAAACCGACCGATGGACTTTGATGAGAACCGAGAAAGGGGAAGAGGACAACCGCTGCATGCTCTCAAGGCGCTGTGTTTTCTCTGCGACCCGTCCGCCATGGACGCATTCAACGAAAATACGACTCTCCCCGACCGGCGGAGCGATCGAAGCGTGCAAAACGAATACGCGGATGATGTGCTTGACCAGACAGGGCGACTGGCCTTGTATCAGTCTGAAAGCAGACGACGACGACAATGACACCTCCCAAGGCCGCACGATCTCGGGCGCAAGGTTACTCAATACGCCCGACTTGACAAAGTTGAGCTTGTCGATAAAGTCCATCATGTACAAATTTGTTCCCGACATGCCCCCCATTGGACCGAAGGCTCTTTGCAGGTCCAGTCTGTGTAACCTCGACACGATGCTTGAAAGCTCCTTTTTGATCGCGACGAATAAGGGATCGATGATCTGTTATGAAGAATGCAACGTCTAAGCAAAATATCATTTACGCACGGTTATGCTCAGCCCGATGGCGGCCGCAGACACAATCTCGCCGTGTTCAAGTTCTTCCATCAGTTTTTTCCACCTTGGTCCAGCAGTAACACAAACAGATAGCTTATCCGTTCAGTAATTTCTGTGGCCTCGGCATGGGCTCCAGCAACGACACTGCAGAACGGTCAGAAACGACCTGTAATGAACTGTATGAGCGAGCAAACGATGAGCCTCTCATCAACCTGTCAGCCCGGGTGGCAACGTTGTCGAGACTTGTCATTGCAATCTCGGCTACCGCATTAACAAGGGATCGAAGCGTGCAGAATCGAGCCCGTTGGTGACCGTGCGCACAACGTTGTTGCCTTCGTTTATACCAAGAGGCGACCGAGAACCGCCGGAAAATTCCTAAGCGATCGTTTCGTTCACTCTCGTCAATGAACGAGAAACATGAATGCCTTCAAATATAGACAAAGAACGAGGCACGAGGATGGTTTCCGGACTTGGTTTGGTCGTTGGCAAAGATGAACACTCAAAGGCGCCAAAAGAGACTCACAATTGATAAGGTGGTGTGTCAATGGTGTCTGTATGCAGAGCGATACTATAGCAAAGAACTCGTGTAGAAGTCATACAGCCTAGGATAACCAGCTCTCAGTGTTTGCTGCAGGAAGTTCTTGGGGGTCAGGTCAAATCGATGACGTTTAAACGATCACAGACCCTTGGAAACGTCGCGCGCATGCTTTTCCAGAGATTTGCCCAGAGAAACTATAGTGCTCGGCTTACTGTCAATTCAATTGCCTGACATCGGAGTGATCAACAGATCTGCAATCACACGGATGACGATACAAACCTTGAGTGCCTCATCGAGGAAGGATACGTCACGTCAGCGAGTCTCTCTTGAGATCAAGCACCTTCTCGAGAGTGTAAACCTAGTAGAAGTGGACGCCTGATTCTGCGGAACTGAATTCGAAAAGTCGAATCCTGCCTCCGCGCAAGATCAACATCCCGCCATTTCCTCGACAAGCGATTCGAGCCTCGCCCACAACGCAGCCGCAAATTGGGGTGCGGTGACGTTTGTCGGCTCTGTCCGCATGCGGACTTGTACAGCAAACCTTGCGAAGCTTGTAGAGGCTCTGGCAACCCAGGGCATGAACAAAACGATAGACAATTTGCACGCGAATCATACTCACCTTTGGCCACGATCTCCTTCCATATTCGAGAGGTCAAAGGCGTTCTGAATTGAACCCTTCCACCGCCTCACTCAAATCACGTACGAGGCCTTCCACCAGCGTCGGTAAACTGCGCAGATTATGTGCAGTCTGTAGTGAGGGTGCAAGCAACGGTTGGTCCTACTGACGATGAGGACGTCAGGGAATTTGCGAAATGAGCATATAACGTCACGCACGAGAGAGGTGCACCCCTGCAGCACCATGGCCTCCATCCCCTCCTTGAGCTTTTTCCGCGCATCCGCGATGAATGGGATATATGCGGCCGCTGCATCGACGGACCGCAGCGGAATACTGTTCGTACCCGTCGCCAGCACCAACACAGACAACGGCTCACCATCCACCTTCACCCGTGTTTCCTCTCCGTCGTCCGGCCCATCGAGCAATACACCTGCCAACGCCCCATACCCGATTCTGGTGATCCACGAGACAAGACAAACAGAGGAAACACACACCCATTTCAGCGATACTCAACGCCGCCTTGGCACTCCTTCGCTTCTTGGTGATCCAATTCCTGTGCTGGCAGGAGCACGACTGCTGCAGTCATACCCAACGAATTCGCTCATCTGCGCCTCGAGTCGCTTTACAAGAAATGTGAACCGTGCAATGTGGCGGAGCACGTTGTTGGCTTGGCGTAGACGGTGCAGTCGCTCGACGTTAGCCTGTAGTACTTCGTACGGTAGGCGGATCTTTTGGCGCAGTCTGTCTGCGGAATGGGAGAATGGGGAGGGAGAGATCATCATCAGCGCAGCTCAGCTCAGCGACAAACCCGACCCTAATGGTATCGGAGTCCAACACAAAAATAAAAATATTCATTCACTTGTCGATCGAGGATTCGACATCGTAGAGGGACATCGGACGGTGGACAGTGCGCCCGAAAGGGTGCTCGCATTCGACGCGTGCTGCAGCATCTCCTCTTCGCTGGTTCTTGATGATGCTCGCCATTTTCGGTGGAGGGTCTTCGCTTGGTGCTCTTGGACGCCGAGCGTCTCCCCGAAGGCTGGGAATCGCATTTGCAAGCCGTTTTGACCCAGCCTGATGTTCCTGCACTTCCGAGTCAAATTCACCATTCTCTCAGTGGAGCTCATCACTCGGGAGCCGGACTGGGTGGCGACCGCGAGAGAGGAGGCCGAGGAGCGTCATGCTACCGGAAAAATCTTGTAAAGCGTCACGTGGTGTGTTTCAAGTTGATTTCAATCATTGGGCGAGTGACTGGCACGGATTGCTTCGTTGTTTCAAGTTCGTGCTCTTTGTCTTCTTGGCGAACGATTCTCATGCTTTCATGTATGGCGTATATTTGTCCTCCGAATCTCTGATGATATCACGGGCCGGATTCACGGCCTTTCACGAATTGACATGATTTCGCTCAGGCTGTCGTCGTGTTCCAATAATACGATACTAAGAAAGTAGTACAATTGCATCACAGACCGTACTTGTCAATAAGGCTCCGCACGCCACTAGCACTGGATAAGATTGGACGCAAGTACGAGTACACACCAGGGTTGCGAGTGAGAAATCCTTTCGACTTCACCCCACACGTTTCGATTTAGATCCCCAATGAATTTTGACCCCACTCTCGCTCACTATCAACCAGAACCAGTGATATTTACCCCCTTCCGTTTGGCCATGGCCACCTCCGCGCGTTCCAAAGCCCGGCAAAGCATGTGCACGGCTGTTGCCCGCACCAGGACCATAGCAAGCCCTGGTGAACGTGAGTTCGATCTCGAGGCAGCGCGAGAAAGGGACGGGCGTCGACGGGGGCAGGCGTCGGAGACTAGTCGCAGTGAGCGAGACAGACGTGAGGAACAATTAAAGAGACGCACCTCCCATCATGATCGTGCGCGAGAGATGATGCTAGCGTTAATCTCGTGTATGACCCCACCGCTTTCGACGTTGGCTTGACTCGACCGGCCGGACGTCCTGTTGGCTTTGGATGAGGCGGTGGTTGTGCTGAAGGTGGTGCTTAGGACAATGCCAACAATTGGATGCCTTGATCAGCGGTTCAAAACGTCTTTGAGCACAGCAGGGAAAATCTGGAGAAGATGGAGAACGGATAGGGCGAGGGGAAATGAAGAGATCAGTGGATGCGAGTTTTGATCAAGGTTGAGTTCAGGGTTGGATGGGTCGGCGGGACAACGGCCAGGTCCGTCGTCGTCATCGGGGGGAAGGGAAAGGGAAAACCAATAAAAGGGATTGTGTTTCCGGGGGTGGAGCCTGGGTATGGCTCGGGATTGGCGTTCAGGTAGTGCGGATTCGGAGGAGTGAGGAGGTCGTTGGCATGGTCGTGTCCATGACCATGGCATTGACCTTGACCTTTGACCTTGACCTTGACCGTGACCGCGACCGTGACTATGAGGGGGTATGGGGCTTGATGTACATGACCGTGAAAGACGTGGGAGTTTGGACTCCACCTGTGCCGGTGTCCTGTGGTGTCCTGTTGCGCTCTGAGGAACTTTTTATCTCACCGATCCAACCGCCACAAACGGCGAAGGCATCTCTGGGGGGAGGGCGAGAGATGATGCGTGTGATGAGCAATTGAAGGTTGGGGTAAGAGGCCCGAACGTCGATTGACAGATGAGTAATGGGCGGGGGGGCACATTTTCTTGAAACGGCTACTAGTGGGGGCGAGATGGGATAGGTTGGAAGTGCGAGAGACTTACGAATACGGTGAGAGACAACTCCGGGAGCTCGGGTGTGTGGATGAGAACCTTGAGGACGGTGATGTGGGTTAGCCTTGGGCAACCGATAACGTGCAGACCACAGAGACGAGGCAGTTGAGCCAGGGTGGTCTTGAACGTGGTGGCGTCCATGTCCTGTGTCATGGTACGCGTAAGTACTATATATATGCGAGGCGGAGAGAGTGTGGCACGTACGAATAGCCTGAGATGAGCGAGGGTCTTCTGCATTGAAACTGACCACTTTGGTAGGACGTCGACTCGGATGACGTTCCAGGATGGAAAGTCGAGGAGAGGCTTTGGAAACCTTTGCGCTGCTCGAGAGCGGCGACTTTTGTCGTCCTCGTCGAGTCAACATGCCACGTCGTACTCGTCGTCGTCGTCGTTGCGTCGGTGTGTTGGCATGTCAGTCTTCGTGTCGTCGCGGTAACCGGGGAAAACCCGACACAGAATTACCCTGCGCAGGTTAGTACAGCCTTTAAGTTACAGTGTAACTCCCTACCTGAGACAGGTGAAGTGCTGATAGATGCGGTTAATCCGTACCAGCACTTCCCCTGCTTTGTCGGAGTCTGCACATTCATTGTTTGCTTGGATGTTCAAGAGGGCCTGGCCTCAAGCCCGAAATGCGGTCCATGAGCAAATGCTGGACGCTGTTGGTGATCGGGGGCAGGGATCCGAGAGTGGGATGTAAACCTAACGTAGCATAAAGTTTGGGAAAGTAATGGGGCAGAGAGGCTATCGCTCAAATGTGGCCCTATGGACGAGCCAGCGACAAAGACGGGGTGAAAATTGCGCGTGTTTCCCGAGTCGGAGGCTTGCGAAGGCCCGGGAGGACGTCCCCTCTTTTTAGGGTTTGGCGAGGAAACAATATTGTAGGGGAATGCGGGCGAGGTGCTAGTGAGACTCGGACAAGTCGTTTTCACGCGGCTTCGTACGACGTACGGCTTGATGAGATGGCTTTCTCGAGACTGACTTCTTGACGGTTTTGGTTGCCTGGCAGTACACGAGGAGATCAAAGCAATCATGGTGACCTCCGGTGATTCACGACACGGTTATTAACCTCAAGATATGTAAGTAAAGAAGGGACAAGGGCGGGAGACGTGACGCACTTTATGGAAACCCTCGAGAGCCTGTCTGTAAGTTTTGCCTGTTTGGCTACTTTTGCAGAGCGCTTGGGCGAGGACGTGTCATCGTTTGGGGACGATCCGACTGGTGTTCTGAGACGTAAAAATCCTGATTGATCTGCTGAGAGACGAATGCCTGGGATATGGCGGCAGGCTGAGGGAGCTGGACAGAGGGATTGTCGCCAAGGTGAGCTATAGAACTGCTGAACCCCGGGGTTGATCTTGCGATACCATTTAGGACGACGCTCGCGTGACTCGCACTTAAACTGATGGTTTGAACAGAGTACGCTATTGATCGAGAGCGCCGAGACGAGTGGGAAGAAATATTTAGACCAGTATATGGGTGGGCAATGGGCATTCCAGTGACGTGGCACGGCACGGAGGGGGTTGGAGGCGTGAGATAGGACGATGGGAGACCGTCCACGGGGATTGAATCAACTGAGAACGATAGCCTGAGTCGGACTATTGAAGGTGCAAGTGTACAGATGGGTGGCACCGTACCTTTCCATACTCAGTGATTGTGTAACTTGCGTTCGTTGTAAGAACGTTTTGGCTGAGTCGCTGATGGGAAGATTCGTCGAGCCTCGAGTACTCGGAAGGGAGCGCGACTCACCCGGTGAGAGTACTATGTATCATCATCCGAACAAAACCTAAGACATACATAGCTGCCACTTCCAAACAATTGATCATTATTGTAATGCGGTCCAGTCGTCATTCGGGGAAAAAATCACAATGAGTAACATGAAAACGAATTGCTAATTTTTTCTGAAAGAGAGCCACTAGAACTCGTAAAAGTCATCCAAGTCCAACCCCTCGTCACCATGACTGTCTCGGTCTGATTCGTAAATGGCGTCTCCTAGGATGACGGACTCGGAATCAGAGCCTGAACCCAGACCCTGGTCCTCGTCGCTGACAAGCTCGTCCCAGTGTCTCCATAGTTCTTCGTCACCACCAATATCCTCAATTCCGTCCTCCGGATGATGATCATCGACCGTTGGCTCGCTACTAGCATGACGTTGCAAGCTAACAGAGCGATCTGGAGGATCGTTGTTGGCGGACTCTGTCTGCAGCGTGCTGTCCTGAACAAAATTTGAAAGATGGGTGTACACGTGCCCCACAGCAAGTCCCCAGTGATATCGCATAAGCATATCACGGTCCACGAACCTAGAGAACAGCGGCAGTGATTTTAGCATTCAAATACCTATCGTGAATGACACCAACCGATTGATGTAGTAGAATTTCCAGTCCTTGGAATCACCTGCATTGCGAGACGTCGCAACACCGTCAGGATGTAGCTTTCCATCCGCAAATGATGGAATAATGTGACAACATCTGAGGACATCAGCAGGGTCAACAAAACCGTACGCATCTGTCCGAGTCATTGGGACAAATCTTGCTTTGTTAAGAGTACAATCCTCCCAGCTCGACGGTTCGTCCAATAGCTCGAACCAGCGCACCCAAAGAAAGTCCAGTCTTCGTGACTGATAGTCCTTGGATTCAGGCCCAACATAGATAACATTTGCATGATAGATTGCCAGAACGCGCGCATAACAGAATGCGTGACCATCAGGTCCATCTCTGTGAGCCAATAACATGACGTCCCGGTGGTCGGTCCGCGGGTTAACGGAGTCGGTTTCGCGACGGAGGTCGTAAGTGGTGTAATTGATTCGAAGTAGCGGGTGCCGGTAAATGCGATCTCCTTTGAAAAGCACGTAGCCCAGCATAGAGATGTGGGATTGGTTGGGTTGTTCCACAGATTCTCCCTGTAAAGCCTGTAAAGCAGGTAACCCAGAAGGACTTGCGCAGTCACCACCCATATGTATCTCACGAATTCGAGGCCAGATATGTAGTTTCAACTTGTGTACAAAATCCTGGGAAGTACAAGTCGTTCAGTAACACAACGTTCGCTCGGGCAAATTGCTGCAAGACTGACCTTTGCCATCGGATCGTCCGCATTTCTCTGTACAAAGAGAGTAATATCCTCAGGAAAGTTCTGGGATTTGCCAATAATATGGTGCTGCTCAGGAGAGTTCGGAGTCGGATCGTCTCTATCCAGCGCTTCTCTTTGTGCACGAATGCGCTTGATGCGTGCTTGACGGCGCTCAATGGATGCTAGCTGGGGTATGAATGCTTTTCGACTTGTCCTCGGAAACCGACCTTTGCTTATACGATGCTCAAGTTCACCCTAAGCAAATATACACGTCCAAGTCAGATCATCAGGATGCCAAACAAAAACGGATATATGACATACGGGCTGCGTCGAATAAGAGTCCGTGGTCCCATATAGTCTAATTTGAGCGGTGTAATCTCCGAGAGCATGGAGCTTGTAGGTGCGTAGATTAAGAACTTTGGGACGGCGACCGTTTGCATTACTCGGCGCTCCCTGAACGTTTGAGTGAGGACTAGTATTGGATTTTTTACGAACTTGTAGTCGAATTCGGCACTCTGCTTCGCGCTGGAGTTCTCTTGTCGAGAATGAGGGACATGCTTCATCACTGAAACGGCGGATCTCGTTGCCAACCTCTTCTGTAACACTTTCCATGATGCGGAGGGTGTCGTCCGTGTGCATTCGCAGTTTAGCTAAGCCATGCCAATGTGCAAGCACAAACAGGAGCTTGAGAATCTGTCCATTGTGTGGTTCGGGGAGAAGTCCCGCGAAGACAGGGATCGCGCACTACATCCAGACCCGCGTGAAGGTTTATGTCAATTTGCATCAGAGCTGAAACTTACTTGTAAAATGTCTTCGAAATCGCGTGCAGCCATTTTCCTTAAGTCAGACACGTTTCTTTGAAAACGCCGTATAGTGTCACGGCCAAAGGTTGGCACATGACGATAGCTGTCCATCATTTCAGCTCTATATCAGTGATATCAAGGTTCATATGCTCACCGTCGGTCAAGTTCAGCACGCCCTTTGAGAGTGTCCAATATCCGCAGTAGATGGATAAATATTGCTTTCCAAACCCCGAGTTCGAACTCGTGCAGAAGATCGACGACCAGCATTAGAAAAAAATTAAATCCAAGGGAACGCAGTCTTGCAGAAAACGCATTCTAACAGGAGCATCAGCAATTGTGCTGCATCCAGCAATCAATCATCTCGCACCTCCGTTGGCACCAATGACTGCCCTCTCAGGAGTCTTTCGACTTGCGGAGTGTCAACCACATACTGTTGATCGTAGATAAGTTGGCGGGCAGCAGCAACTTTATCCCCGCGCTGTTGGTCGTCCTTGCGGGCCAACTCTTGACGTTGCGCAGCGTCACTTTCAGTTGCCAGATTCTGTAATTGGTCCTTGGGGATAAGACATCTTGGGCACGGACAGCTACCAAGGTTTCGTATGCTCGCTATTAGGACTCTGTTTTCCGTTACAATGTTTTTCGGGTCAGCACGAACTCTCCGTCAAATCTCAGGGTGTGATGGACTTACTTTTCGGGATAATCAGCTGAATAAGTGAAAATCCTTGGAAATAGACGCCGCTCAATGCCATCACAACATTTAAGTACGATTCCATGTCGATACGCTTCGAGAAAATCGTCGTCGAGTATTTCTCGCCATTGAGCATGAAAAGCCTCTCTGTGGCAATGCGTATACAAGCCATCGCCAGGTGGTTTACTTCCAGAATGCTCCAAAACGAAGTCCTTGAAGTCATCGGGTAACTAACAAAACATGTCAACCATGGCTGATACTGGGACCTCTATAAAATTCACTCACCGTCTGAAAATAGGCTGCATGAGCGCAAAGGTTGGCGGACGGCTGGCACCTTTTGTACTTCGATTCGTTGCCGAAGTAGACGTATAGGGGCCACAGCTTGGCAGTCCCAAAAGTTGTAAGATGCGTTGCATCCGACCAAAACATGAGCGCAACTACCCGACGTGGTAAATTACAGCCTGGCTCAGGAACGGAATCCTGCAGGGCCCTATGGGCATCAAGAAACACCTTGGAGGTAAAAAGTTCCCCGTGTACCCCAACATCACACGCTTTATGTGGCGGGCGCCAACGTAACTCGTAGGGTTCAAAATGAAATAGCCTGTGGCGAGTAGGATCCAGAACTCTTTCACGGATTATCGATGTGAGCGAACGATGATAGAAGTCCTTGATGGTGTAATCTTTTGGTCCAGGATGCAAAGAGCGTCGAGGAAATGGAACAGATATTTTTACCGGGGAACTCTTCCAGCCTGCATCGTTATTCAGCCATTCTTCGGGAACCTCGCAGTTACCAGATGGATCCAGAACTCCCAAGGTACGGTCAATTGCAGTCCACTTAGTAGCCCGCACATCGTCTGGTCGGAAATCCGCACGACCGACAATATCAAGAAGTTTCTTGAAACTACTTCTTGACTTCTGTGATCCCTGGTTCCAATACCAGTCGCCAAGACGGAGGGAGCTCTGATTTGGATATGGATGGAATGGGTTCTCGAGGGTCGGTTCTTTCGCTTCGGCAAGCGGCTGAGTGACCTGTGCAAAGGGATATTCGCCACATAGGTCATCCGAGTCGGGGTCGTGGAATGGAAAGGTGTCTTTGTCAAAAATGCGAAACAGACCAAAGGTATTTGGCTGGCTCCGAAATGTGTCAGGTACCCCGGGTAGCGCTGGTTGTGGAGGTGATTCTGCTATGGGAGCATAGTGAGGAGAAGCTGAGGGTTCTGCGGCGAGTGCAGGTTGAGGTGCTGGGGGTCCCAGCGGAATACCTGGTGGAGGAAGTGGCATAGGTGGTTCGGGTAGCATGTCCCTGAAACGCAACGGCAGTCGCCTATTTTCTCGGCGAGGCCTGCGTAGTGATAACGGTGCGTCTTCATCCCTAATACCGTCGTCTGGTGACGCCTGAGTGGTATCATCACGAGGAATACTGTTAGGCTAGTGTACATCAGTTCCGGCATCTATATCAACCCCTTCCAGAACCCAATCACCTGTTTGACCCCCTCAAGATCGCCTGAATGCGCATGCGTGGACCCTTCAGCTAAACTCGGGCTTCCACCTTCATTTGCTGGTGAGGGGTCTGCTTCGTCAAATGTCAAGCGTCGGCGCTTCTTGCGATGATAAATTTCTTTGGCCCTAGTCAGCGCACTCGCAAGGCGCTTCTTGCCTTTCTGGCAGCTTTTCCCGTGCTTCGTGAAAGCAGCCATAACCGAAAAAGCGCGCCCGCATGCACACAATTGAGAGAACGGCTGCGACTCGGACATAGCCCGTTGTGAAAGTAGGAGTGCAAATTCGCAAATTCTGTTTTGGACAGCTACTAAGTACCGATCGCCCGGACTAAGAAACCCACCCAAATCTGGCACGACCTAGCAAGATCGGGAAGTGCCGACTGCTGTCAACAAAAAGGCTGTGCAGTAACTGTCTGAGACCCTCACAGCGGCGGTACCCTTTCTAGGTACATGAGGATGCAGAGATCGGCAACGATTGGTATCAATGACATCGCCCACGAGTCAGCCCGGTCATGTACGAGCCTGACAGGGGTGTCATAAGAGCAGTTTGCAGCCTAGCTTCTCTTCTCCTCGATTCAAGGCCTTCAGCGCGCAGGTAGGGATTCAGCTTCGCAGCATCCGAACGGTGAAATTTGGCAACATAACAGAGGATGTTGAATGATACGTTCCGTCTGAAGGCGACTTGATGAACTGTGAGATAGGTGAATTACCTCCTACACGATTAAAACTCATTGACGTACGTTTACCAAGGCAGGAAGAGGTCTCTGCGGAAAAGGTATCGGACTGAGCTAGTTAATACTCTCTGTACATATGATGGCCGGTTGAAGGACTTGACGCCGTATGGCAACTTGCAAACGAGAAGAGTCAGCACCCCGACGGGAGCTAAACGTTGCCTGAACGTACCTGGCGTCTCATCGCCTCCGAGGATCTTCGCAACCACGTCCACGAACTCCCGGGAGAGCAATCCTCTGTTAACGGGCCCAGCGACGCATATACAACCAGTGGCAATCCACCTCAAACACCCTGTCGCTCTCGTTCACCAGCAGCGAGCACCATGACCATCGTGTAAGGCCCTTTGCCAGCGCGTATTGCACGCTGTCTCGACCTCCCGCTGGCGGACGGCCATGTCCTCGTGGTTTCCAGCCCGAAATGAAAGCATTTTCTGAGCGAACAACCGGTACACCGGTATGTGTGAAACGTTGTAACAGATCAACATTGCCACCCAACTTGAAGCAGGCCAACGCTGAGCTTTAGATTTGTGTGTGCAACCACGTAGTCAAGATTGTCGATGCCAACCTCCATTTCAGAGCCACCATGGGAGGCGGGGAGAAAAAAAGCATCAGTGACCCCATGATCTACCGACGAACGCAAGCATCAGATGAACGTCTTCATCGCTTCCGTTTGTGCCAGCGTGCGCGTCATTTCCTACACTTCATCAGCACGTGTCTGCCCGGGCCACAGTTTCGATGTGAATCCGTCGCTCAAAGAAGTGGATGTGTGGAAAAGGGGGAGGCTGCACCGCAGGGCTATATGGGCCTGAGAAGCTTGTCTCGAGCTCTTCGTCCAGCTTCGTAGGAACGTGTTCATTGAACCGGCTTTTCCACAACGTGTTCGATCTGCAAGGGTGCGTGGAACAACGGACGCGGAACGGCACTCTACGTTTGAAAGAGGCTCGAACGAGCTTGAGATCTGGGGAGAAAACAAGCAGCGAAGATATATCTTGTACATTGACGACTACATGGATGCCGACCTACGGTCATGATATGTGATGAGTCTATCAATATGGGTTCCGAGCACGCCGTCGCGACACCGTGGAGGTCGTTGTCCAGTGCACGGAACTTCAACCAGGCTTAAGCATCGTGTTTCAACTACGAACACGAAGACGTTCAGCCTAGTTCGTACGAATTAGAACAATCATCTCACAGATGAAGTGCTGCCTGGCTGGAAACCAAGAGTGTCCTTCGAAGATGGGGTGGCGGATCCTCACTGGGGTTCTTATAATACAATCCAACACCTGGCAGCTGTCCCTGCAGACGACCTCTAAACCCTTTCCCCCCAGCCTAGTACTCGACGATCTCGACGTAATTCGCTACCCAACCCCAATCAGTTTCAGGGACTGAGACCAATCACTCGGAGAACTCGCCAGAGAACGTGCCCACCTCCCCTCTCGCATTCCTACCCTGCCACCAAACCTCCCCGACTTCCTCAATCTCAGCGGTCCGCTCGCCTTCGTGGAACGGGATCTCGTTGTCTTCGACCGCTTCGTAGCTGATTCGGCTGTTTATCCGGGTTGGTTGCGTCCTGTCGTGCCGTGCTGCGTTTGGTCGCGCCGGGGGTTGGATCTGGTGCATCGGGTTGACTGGATCACGAAAAATAATGAACACACACGGTCAGCAAACTCCACAACCAAGCAGCCGACTACCCAATAACTCACTCATACATCGCCACAGCAACAGCGCCTTCCTCGGTTGGCTGAGGCGGTGGTAGCGCAGGTGTTGCAACAGGCTACGCGTAGCATCGCGAACCCCGTTCAATTCAATTCAGTTTACAACAAAATCAAAAAAGGTCGTGTTTCAGAACTTCGATCGCTCTCGTCTTGATTTCCACTTACCGCAACAGGCGCCGTAGGAGCGGGGAGGGTGGGGCCTCCTGCTCTTCCGGAGGTTCTTCAGGCGTCTCGATAAGTTCCACGTAGTTGGCTATCATCATAGTCAGTTCCAAACACAGAATCCAGAGCAACGGCGACGACATACCTAACAACTCAGTACTCGCCCCTCCCTCACCGACCTCACTCCACCACCCTTCGATGACTTCCTCGATCTGCTCGATCACCTCGCCCCGAGGTTCATCTCTTGTCTTCTACAGCTCTTGCTCTGGAATATATGCAGGCAGGGGAACAGCGCGCGGTCTAGAAGCCAACAGAGGCGCAGGGGGCGGAGGTGGTTACCAGACAGGTACAGGCAAGTAGAGATGGAGAACTTCTCCATCGTGCGGGGCATGAACGTTTGAACAAAGAGCAGCTTGGCGCAGCGCTCTAATCGTAATCGATGTGGACCTGGCAAACAACTTGAAGTCGGACCTCCCCACCGCGACTTCCCACGGCTCGAACCTTCCCACGGCTCGAACTTCAACGTTTTGAACCTTACTAGCTCAGTGGTTCAATTGCTGAATCGCTCATTCACAAGTATATGAATA
The DNA here is from genome assembly GCA_038091755.1 of Leccinum pallidistipes. Lineage (NCBI taxonomy): Eukaryota > Fungi > Basidiomycota > Agaricomycetes > Boletales > Boletaceae > Leccinum > Leccinum pallidistipes. The sequence continues at coordinate 8,686 of JBBPPB010000063.1, read as the reverse complement.
CCCCCATTGAGTCCCTGTCATACGGGAGCACTCATCTAAGCGATCACCTCAGATACAAACAACTGGTATTCGTTACGGGGAAATAAAACGTCAGACCCAGGACTTTGCATTCGCCAAGTTACTAGATAAGACAGCAGAATGACCCCCATCAGCGAGCCGTTCTAGCCGACTCATTGCGGACGAACCCAGTAGCTACAATAAAATGGTTATGAGCTTGAACAACATAGTGAACTAACCACTTCACCTCGTCAGCTGAGTATTCATTTGCGTCGCAAATGCATCGTTGAGTGATCATCCTGCCTGGGTGATGAACAAGATGGCAAAACATCATTTCTTGTCGGCGGAAATTTGATAGCTATGAAGAAACGTCAGAAACTCAGACTGGGTACAACACTCGTTCAACGGCGCAACTCACGCTGTTTCATCCTGATCGAGTTCTTTTACTACGCTAATGTTGAATTGGCGGTCCGAGCTCAAACGATACATAGATGCTGAATGAAATAGAAAATGATCACGTTGAGTGGGATACCAAAAAAGGCCTATATAGCGGGCGCTTGCGAGAGGAGCTGGATTATGTCTGCAGAGGTGAGCAGGATAGGGTAGATTGGAAATAGAGAAAGAAAGCGGCTTCGGGGTATAAAAGGCTCGGATGCCAGTGAGGTTTTAGTACACCCCTGGCCCTGTGTAAGCGTCTGAGGTTTAGTGCAGCAGACAGGAAACTTTAAGGCCAACTGCTCTTGACTTACCGCTCCGGCGCGAATTCGAATTTGACGACGACGTTCTAGAAGTGGATCCAACCGCGACACCGACGACGTTTCACGATAACACCGCACCTTCTCGCACAGCTTGAGGTTGTCAGACCGCAACGACTTGATCTCAGAACGCAGCTCGGAGATCGTGTGGAATTGACGTCGGAGTTCCTGCAATGTTCATGCCGCAGGGACCTTTGAGTGAGCACCCAGGCCGCAAGTTAAAAAATAAGAAACCACGCGTTTACCTCCTCCACTCAGCGTTCCGTGTTCTAAACTGGTCGTGTTGACTCGTCGCAGTGGGCAATATCGATGTGTCGGCAGAGGACGGAATCGACGTACTTCGTGTCGCACTCCCAGACGTTTCACCATTCTTGCCCTTGGGCGCTTCAGAACCGAGGTCCAATCCGAGACTGGCGAACGCGTCGTCGACTCGGACCATTCCGCCAGTACTTGCGGCCTTTCCTGAAACGGTTATCGAGCGGCGAGGAGGTCCGTCTCGAGTTTCTCATTCAGCGATAAATATTTCTGCTTGAAGAGCTCTGCATGGGCCGTGTCGAGCTCCAACTGCGTCGATTGGAGAGACCTTTCCAGAAATGTATGCAGCATCTGGGTGAAACAAAGATGCGGGTGAGCCTAGGTTGGTAACGCGAAGGCGAAGGCGAAGGAAACTGAGAGACGAGCTCGCCCTGAAGCGCATCAGCTTTTCGAGGATGCGCTTGTTCTTGCTCGCAAGTAGCACCTCGAGGCTCTTTCTATGCTGTGCTTCGCCTTGTCGGTGTTGGGGTCGCTAAGATGCATGCCTTGAACCTTCCGACCCATGAGAGGACCCGCATCAGATACGTCGTCATCGAGACCGCCAAATTTGACGTACTGTCAGTAGGGCGTAGGGGTCACCTTTGATATGCATACACGGCGGGTGTGTACGAACCCACCTTGATGATCTCGAGCTCCATCTTGATCTCATCGCAGTCAGCGCAAGCTTCTGCTTAAGTGTGCCTACTTCCAACCCCATCTTGTCTCTCTCTGCAGCCTCGCGACTTCTTCGTCGTGTCTCGTCAGTTGTGTCTGTGCCGTAGAAAGTCGTGATTGAGCAGATATAAGTTGGACCGTTAAACCTGCGTTTGTCGATTCGAGAGTGGATAGACGCGACTGGAGGTCCGTAATCCTGTGTCACTGGTCAGAATATTCAATATATGCGGCCAAGAACCCACAAACACACATTTATGTGTTCTCGCTCCCTCCCCTTAGCGCTTCGACCTCGGCGCGCAGTACCTCGTGCCATAGCGAGCATAAAATCCCTGCCCCCAGGATACAAACATCGAGGGGACGTACATTTCTCCCAGGATTCGACGGCTGCGACTCTACTATTCGACCGCTCAAGATCGGCCAAGACCGTGTCTGCCTCAGCCAATCTGGAAACGAGGTCATCATCAGCACAAGAGCTGCCATCCAAAAGTCGAGCCTGATTAGCCTCGTTTGACAGCCGAAGCTCCCAAAGTTGCGACTTGTAGAACGCGACTTAGCGCGTCAAGTCCAGCAACGTACGACTAACGAAAACGAACATGAGGGTGAGCCCCGACACAACAAACACCAAAAGGTAAAGCTGCTCACCGCTCTTCATAAATCGTATCCGTTCGTCATACGTCGCATTCAGCTCGTTCTCTCGTTCTTCTTTCGGGAGACCTATTGCCTCGATCATCTGGCTCAACGGACTCGATGAGCACGCCATGGTTCAGATCCCGACCTCGTCCCGTGCGAAACACTCACCTTGCCTTCTAGGGTCTCTTCGTGCTCTCCAGTGTGGTATTCTCCCACTTCAGTTTGACGCACTTTCGCCCTTGAGTCTACCTAGCACCTCAGCCTTGAGCGCACTGGCTTCGGCTGTCCACGATGCATTCGTCTCGGAGGCGATAGTCCGTTCCACGACTGTTTCGAGAGAGGATATGGGTCCGGGGCTTCTGCGAGGACCTTGTAGACGTTGAGAAAGACCGACTCGGCGACTTTGGAACGTTTCGTGAGGTAGTCGATCTCTTGTTGGTACGCTATACGGAATGGAATTGGAACGAGGAATTCGTCAGAAGGTGTGAGTTCAAACCAACGTTCATGTCATAAAGCATACCTTTGAGTAGTCCCTTGAACGAATTGATGTGTGCTCACGGGTGCGAGCGTTCAGTTGAGGTAGATTTCTGCCAAGGGAGACATACATGCTAAGCGTACCTTTAGTGCGCTCTGCCAGCCTTTGCGACTAACCACGTCGTTTTTCTGGTTATCAACAATTTCGATGCCTTGTGCATTGAACATTTTCTGGAGTTCGTGGTACGAGGGTGACGTCGTGCGGGCGGCTTAATCCTACAACTCCCGAGAGCAGCCTTGTTGGTTCAGAAGACGGGCCCTGAAACCGCTAGAGTGAATAATAGAAACGGGGGGAAGGAAGTCGACGTGAATGCACCGCTTGCATCGGGACCGAAAACGCCGTAGTGGCAGTTTCGGAAAAAAGCAAAACAACCTGTACGATACCAACGTCACGGTGTGAAGCATTGGTAGAGTTGGGTCTAGACTCTAAGGTCAGATGGAGACGACTCGGACGTAATTCACGTTGTCCGAGTCCACAACCGAGAGTAAAGCCTCTCAGCGCTTGAATCTGTTTATTGAACACTTATTTGCGCAGCCAGGGAGGATCCCAGGGCCTGTCAGTCGCTCTGAAATGATGGGCAAAAGGGAAGCGACTGCAGCGGTGGGGTGACAGTCAGTAGGTGTTCTTGAAGTTCAAGCTGGAGTAGGCTAGGGTCGCTAGCCGTACATCGAGGAACTTCTTCGGGATCACAAGAAATTCGAGCGTCTACGGACATCCTTCAAGAACAGAACGCCAACGTCTGGCATCGATGGCAGACATCGCACCACCATCGAAGTTGCGTCGAAGTGGCATACCAGCAGCTTGTGTGATACCAGTGGGACGCTGGCAACAGAGGATCGTCCATCAGAGTGCTTGCAGCTACCACTAGGGTATGGATCTATTACTAGTATACATAATGCATCCGGGTACAACGGCGCTTCGTCTTCGTCATTTCAAGCCCGAATTTGATGAAATACATCATTTTGTGGCAATCCGCCACAAACACCCTGTCGCCCTCGTTCACCAGCAGCTTAGAGTACCATGACCTTCCTGAAAGGCTCTTTGCCAGCACGCATTCCACGCTGTCTCCGCTGGCGGACGGCCGTGTCCTTGTGGTTCCCAGCGTAAACGAAAGCGTTTTCTGAGCGAAAGACGGGCTCGGAACCGACTGCTCACAACAGTCAGTCAGCATCGCACGAACGTGACGGTTCCGGAAATGACAAGTGTCAGACCGTGTATATATGCAGGCACTGGTCTTTCTGCAACGCGATCAAGAACCAGTTCAGAAAGATGCGGTAGATGGATGTCGAGAATAACGAAGGCTCGCCAGAAATTCGGTAGCGTTTGGCGAGATCTTAACTGGCTGAGGCACCAGAGCAACCCAAGTTAGCTGCGACTTCTCGTTCGTCACACAAGTGGCTTTCCCGGTGCCTTCATCTTCTTCATTGTTCCACGGAACCGAAACCGCTCGTCGTCAAGTCACGGTGCCAAATTGTTCGCAACGAACGACGTGCGGAAAAGGATACGGATGATGAGTAGTGTAGTGAGGGGGCTGGGCGGAAGATCGACCACGTCATGGGGTGACTTGATCGACATGACTCGTCTTGCGAAGGGCGTGTTGCCGGTGGTTGTGAGCTTGACTAGCGCCTAAGGACGTGGAGTCTTGTATATGACTTTGGCGTTCGCACTGCACCGCAGGGTAGGCCATAAACAAGACTTGATTCGCTTTGAGCTCCTCGACTTGTTGGACCGGGTGATCATACAGCTCACTTGTGCTCCAGAAAGCAGTCACATTGAGCCCCCCTATCGTAAACAAGGAAAAGACGTGTTCCCTTCCCAGCTCGGGGTGTCCTTCCCTGACGTAGTACCGCTCAGTGGCCGTTCAAACAGTGCGCCCGTAAGCCCGGGGAGAGACATTGCGTCGTTTGGTGCACAGCTTGCGCAACCTATCGGGTACCCGTACGCGCGCAACAGGGGCAAGAGGACGAAGGGAATGACATGTGGGGCAGCCAGAGGGGCGAGGTGGAAGATGGTATGGTATTCATGCACGCGCAGTAGGAGGCAGACGGTAAGGGGGCGACAACGGGGCAAGGGAAAGGGGGCCGGTTGACTCGGAACAGTCCGCCGGATACTAACCACTTGAGCCTGAGAAACGGCTGTTTAGGCAGCGCCATATTTCAGGAGAACTCGACACCCTTACTGGTTTGTTGTTAGCTTTGGAGGTAACCGCTGACTCGAAGGTCCAACATCCTTGAAAACACCGGCGTGACATCTACTTTCGCTTATTCATTGAAACATACTTGTTCATCAGATTACGCACTGCAAGATCTTTCTGGAGGTTCTCCACTTCTGACTGTTTCACAAAGTTGTACTTGGCCCCGTCGACAGGCTGCCATAAATTCTTTGTTGACTGAAAACTCGCCATTGATCGAATGACTAACCTCAGTGTTCTTTTCGAAACCAATCCCGTACTAGTTGTATTGGAAAGAGCTTGATGCATTTGGGGCTGCAACTTGGTTACGAATTTCTCCTGATCTCGGGACGACTGTGAGACCAGGGTTATGATGAGCCCGATCGGATATTAGCAGTCATCGTGCAATGTGGATAGAACCAGATGACGGCAACTCGAAGTGTTTGAGTCAAAGATCTCTGGACCTATAATTGATCCAAAGCTTCGTTGTCAGCGACACGAATAGATCATCCCTGCAACACGTACCTGCGAATTCTCTGCGCATCGCGCTCGTTCGAAAACACCTTCCCGGCGGCGTTCATCTCAATAGGGCTACCCTCGTTCCTGCACGGTGTCAAGTGGGATCTGGGAGGCTTCGTCCGTTTGGGGTGAGCTTTGACGTTGAGACGGAAGTACCGCGAGGAAGGGGATAGATCGTGTCCTAAGCCTCTGCGACACCTGGAACCAGGACCACCCTGATCAATATTTCGACCTGCTGCATGCATGCTCGGGGAGCTTCGGCTGTATGAAACCTGGTAGTACCCTCCGAAAGTTTGTAGCATTCCCCAGTATTCTGGCAGGGAGCGTTGGATTCGGGCGACGGATCAAGAAGAAATCGATTCCCCACACTACTTGAAGCATGCCTTCAAGATCGGGCGCGATTCAACCTCCAAGGATTATACTGCGTCTAGACCTTCCTCAGAAATGAGGTTGTTGACCGCAGTCCCAAACAGGACTGGGTGGTGTCCCAGCAATAGCTCTTCAAGCCACTTTCCATCCATCGGCGACAAGACCCTCGCAAACGGTGTATGGTATCCCGGCTGAGAACGTTACAGCGACCCGTTCCTTCATCTCCTTGTGGTGTCGCATCAAGGACACCCCCTAGTATGACCACATTTGGCTTGACGCTCTCGACTTTACAAAGCTTCGTCGTCAGCTACGCGAATAGATCACGAGTGCGACACACACCTGAGGGTTCCCTGGGCATTACCCGAAAAGCGTGATCCAGTGAGTCTGTTTTGGAGAAGTCTCTCTTTGGATTCAATGCCTAATAAGAGCAGCGCGAAAGAGAGTTGGTCGGCGTCGCAGAGTGGTGTTTATTTGGGCAATTCGTGAAGCGGGCGAGTATCTTCGTGATTGTGTCGAACTGCAGGCGCTGACGGTTCGGCCCCTCCTTAGCTCAAGTCCAGTGGATCTTGGAGGCACTTTCGAGAGCGAGCGCACTTACACCGGCTTGGTTGGATGTGTCCGTCCGGATCTTTGTTACCCTGGGTGGTGTCGGAGCAGGAGTAGGAAGCGTAGCAGTTCCATTTAGCATGGCTGGGGTTGGTTTAGGTTTGTCCGAATCTGCTCTGGCTCCGGACTAGTCGCCGGACAAGGATGGCTCATCGTTCGAGTCATTCGCACCGCCATCACTGGGTGCGGATGGGACCCGGGTAAGCTAAAGCTCTATAGAAGAATCCAGAGTTCAGGTACCCACATGTAACAGACAGCCTCCCCGTTGCCGTGCCCACCTCCCCTTCCAAAATCGCCTTTATATCCGGCCGCCCATTCTGCTGTCTTTCTCGACATAGTGTGCGTGCCGCAGAGTTTGACGAGGTCTGTGCGGCATGGGCTGAGATTCCCGGCGTCAGAATGGGGCAGGGTAATAAGCGGGGGGCCGAGCGTGATGTTGAACGTCGAGACGTTTGGGTATGCATAGAGTTACCCCAATTTTATAGAAAGGGCGGGTGCACACCGTCCGACCTTGAATGGATGCAAGAAGCCCGCTTTGGGACGTTTCGTTTTTTTCCTCACGTCTGATTCAGGTATGGGATCGACATAATGCCCTCGGAGATTCGGTTTGTACGAGACGGTGCTTGAGGATGTGTTTTGTGGACTGTCATTGCGGGCCCGGTGACATAGCGGTTTGAGAGTTTTCTCTTTGTAAGCTAGTAATCTGCATGGGACGATGTACTAGTATGATGGATGCCAACATACATATATAGCTGCTGGGCTTGCAACAGCTGCGTTCTACTTCACGGACTGACGAGCGGTAGCAATCATTATGTTCTCTGCGCACACAACCACAACATGCTACTCCGAAGCACAATAGTATTTGCACCGTTCACTCATATCGTCATTGTACACATCGACATATAATGAGACCGTAAGAGTGGGTTGGACATCCGCGGCTGAATGCTGGCCAGGTGCCGAGTTGGAAGCATCGGCATGAGCAGTAGGCACATGTTGGTTCCCATTGACCTCTGCAGCGGAATTCTCCCGTTTGATGATGTCTCCGGCGCCTTCAGAAGCCGCGTCATGCAGGGACATCTCACCGTCCACACGTTTGATCCCGTTGACTGCGATTCCATGGCTGGCCTGCACGGCTCGAGCGGCTGCGGCCGCGGCCGCCTGCTTCTTGACGAAAGCTATATCATCTCTCGTCGTTCGGAGAGGGAAAAACAGTGCCTGTGAAAGAATGAGTGGCAGTGATGTCAAAACATTAGTATGACGTGCCTGAGGATACAGTTTGGCCAAGTTGAGAAGGATATAGCGAGCTTGTTTCACTTCCCGTTGGTTGATGGACAGGCAGAGCTGAGGAATCAATGATATCCAATACCAGAATGCCGCCTCTCCTGTGTAGGTGTCGAACGCGTGCGAGATCGTAAAGCTCCCATCGTCGACGCTGAGTAGCCAAAGAACACGAGTGAGGAACGACTGACTCTTGCCATTCTTGTACTGCCCGGCAGCTTGGAGGTAGCAGCTGACGGCATTAGCAGTGTAGGTCATGTCGGTGGGAATCTCCTTGAACATCCGGTCATTGTAACGGCCCCATTCCGCCCATGCCTTGGCTTGGGTCATGTCCATCTGTACGGCTTGCCCGAACGCCTGGTTTGCATCGTCTATTGTTGATCACCTCGAGACCAGCTTGTAAGTCGTTTGGTTTCTGGTAGTGGCAGCGCGCTTGCTCCCGGAGCTTAAGTAAGGCTTCAGATATTTCAATGTTGGGCAGCGTGTATATCTTGTTCAAGGAGCTGAAACACACGTCAAGCAAGTCATGCTTCCTGGCGACATGAGCAAAACGATTGATGATCCAGGCAGGGTTAGCTCAATTTGCAGGAGGAGGGGTCGCGAAGGTGTTGACGTTAGTAGAGGGTGCATTGCCGTTCTGGTTGTTAGTCGAGATGAGAGAGATGTAAGCCTTGTTGATCGCGTTGAAAACGTTCTGCCGCCATGCCACCAGGTCACTCCAGATACTGATGTCGTCATGAAGATTAGGCAGTCGCTCTCTCCACGCTTGAAGGACCATCTTCAAGTCGGACGACTTCTTTTCCAAGTTCTGAGCGGTGGTGGTCGAGAGAGAACCGAAGATCTGGACAGCTTCTTGAA
>JBBPPB010000062.1:0-25193 GCA_038091755.1 Leccinum pallidistipes | reverse complement strand
GGAGCCTAGGGCGGTGGGGAGGGACATGCCCGACTTGGATGCGCTGGCGAAGCCGATTGGCGGGACGGAGGAGATCGATCAGGATATCTTCGCCAACCTACGAACGCTGTGGCAGTGACAAAGTAGACAAAGCCTTGACTAGTAGGGAATCATAACGAGCAATGAAAAAGTATTGAAAGGGCAATTCAAAAGAAAATGAGACTGTCACAGTACAGAGCACTATGTAGATTAGCTACCATCACCATCCACCTCATTTACAAATGTTGTCTCCACCATCTTTGGAACCCGATCAATGATTCCCCATCTTCTTCCAGCCTGGACAAGTCCGACCACAGCTTGCAGGCTTCTGACATCAGTTACAACACTTGCCTTGCGTCCGGTCATGTACATATTGTCAGATGATGAATGTGCCCTCCCATTTGTGTCCCATGGTGTGATGAGTGCGAGCACGAGTGTTTTGGCACTAACATCACCAAAGAAGGGATCCCTGGGCAGAGTGACGACAAATATTTTTTCGAGGTCACCGTAGCCAGTATATGTGAGGTCGTTATCTCCGACCCCTGCATCAAATCGAAGCAGGTACTGAGATGAAATGGGTCTCATTAGTACAAGCACATTTACTGTATATCGAACATACCCTGATATAACAATTCCTGCGTGTCTGCACTCCAGACTCTTCACAGAGTTGCCGAGTTCGAAAGGAATCACCGCCATTACGGATCCGCATTTTGCCTGCAAGATAGTCTAGTGCTGGTAGACGGCGTTGAATATCGGATACACGTTTTGCAAGTATCTGTGCTAAATAATGAGCGATCTTTCGTTTTAGCTCAGGATCTAGTACAGCGGTTGTAGCGGCATTGACATGGTAAGGAGGGCGGAGGACATGATCTGGATCTATGTATTTGTGAGTACGGCAAGGTTCTGCAGGTTTAAATCAGTTCAATTTTCACGTACACCCTTCGATGACCCGCTCATATCCAATTGGGCCATCTCCTTCATGCTCTCCAAATCTTGCCAACTCTTCGGCAAGATCATACTGTACTGCCAGTTGTTCGCGATATATTGAAAGTAATAGAGACTTGTTTAAATTGATCCATGGTTTTTTGGGGGAGTGGAGACTTCGTTGGAGCATACCGCAGAAACGTTCAATGTAAAAAGTCCATGTTGTCCAGACAGGACCACAATCACGGATACCCTGCGCTAGATGCAATAGGCCATGGATAGTAAGTGTACAGGCAGACAACCGTTCTGCTCGATATTGGTAGTAGTATCTGCAATGCATATGTATCAGAAATTCTGTAGATCTCCGAGTCGTCTGTCAACTTCCAATTATTGTATATCTTACCTTTCGTATTTTTGCACCCAATCAATGAGGCGGTTTTCGACATCATCTACCTGTTCTCTTGTGATCTCGAACTGAAGCATGGTCTTCATTATATCGACTAGGTCGCACATGTGACTGTAGTATTTCTTCTTGATGAACCGATTTTCGAGTAGTTTTGGCGCAAGGTAAATGAACCAAAAGCACCAAGACTCCGCCGTGAACAGAGATCGGTCAGATGCAATGTTATAGAGAACCCGGACGAACGACGAAGGTATGTGCTGAACTGCTGCTGCCGTCTCCCGACCAATCTCCTCCCAGACGTGTTTGCTTATTTCATATTCTTCATTCCCAGTATCCAAATCCTTGAACCGTCCAGTCCAGAAATCAACTAGGTTCGGAATGACATTTTCGAGCAGCAAATGGAACCATTCCCATGGCATACATCGGGAGTAGTCCAAGGATTGAACTCGACGAATAGATGGAAGGCCCTTGATGCCTGTTTGTTTGGCAATCCTCTCCTTCAACGCCTTTGTCGCAGCGGCATCTATCTCCTGGGCCACTTCAATGAACTCATCATGTGTGCGAAGTGGAAGCTGTTTTGGATTCCATGGTGGGACATTGTCACGATTTGATCCTGCATTTTTAGGAGGGGATAGGGGGACATAGTAGACAGTTTTATCACCACGAATCCCCCGAATATTACAAGATCGACAAGGAAAGATTCCATTGTGACCCTTGATCCTCAGAAATTTCTCGATCGCTAAGATATCTCCGAGCTTAAAGATGAGATAGGCATGGAAAGCAAACATTGCCTTCTCCAGCGAATCAAATGTAGGAACACCGTGCGCCAGGAGAGCGAGTTCATTGTCTAGAGGCCAGAGGAATGATGGATGGTCCTTGGGCTGATGAGGTCCTGGGATAACGCCAACACAAATCAAGTTGCGGAGATGTGTCCGACAATCTGGAGGGAGATTATAGTTTTGTAATAGAATTGGTGTCGCACATGGACCCTTTCGTCTTCGGCCATAGATGAGGTAGCTATCCGTACCAAGTGCAAGTGCAATATCCCTTCTATCCGAGAAATACGTATGGTTGAGTCGATTGCCATCGACGACCACAGGAGTGTGTAGAAGTCGTTGGTAGTGATCACTGTCAAAGACGTCTAGGATCTTGGAATGGGAACGAGAGAAATTTGAGCGATATTCCATTTTCTCAACCATTTCTTTGCTTCGAAAGAACCCTTGGAGACGGGGGATAAGAGGAAAATATGCGAATTCTGATTGCGGTTTCCCATCCGGTCTGAAGCGAGGTTGTTGGCAAAGAGGGCAGGATTGATGTTGAGTGTATTCTCCAGTATATGCGATGCATGACTTCGGACAGCAGTCATAGAGAACCGGCTTCACTCCTGTCAAAATTGCCATCCGTCGAAGAATGACAAAGGGGGAATCGATCTGGCTTTTGTTTCGAAGAATGAAGCGAAGGTTTTCAAATCCGTCGCGAGTCATTTTCGTGGTGGTGATGAAATTAAACATGCGAACATTGTCACGGTCGCTTTCCGACAGAATGTGGTCTCCTGTACCGTATCTTCATTAGAATGAGTGTTTAATCTACTCGGTATTGGAACATACGAAGAATCAAATCATCTTGCCCATTTTGAATGAACATATCTGCAATGAGATCTTCAAGTAACACCTCATCCTCATCTGGGGCCGTCTCGGATGTTGCACCCACTTCGGAACTGTTGTCTGATGTGCCACATACAGAGCTTGCAGCTGAGTCTTCATCAAAACTCTCGTCTGAGTCATTGTTATCCATATCCCTAAACCTAAGCTCGTTTGACCCTCCGATTGTCAAGCCCTCGGCTCGAAGATTGGCATCTGAATCTAAATGATCCCCGTCTGGGTGAACAAGGTATTATTAAGTATTTCCTTCAAGATCCTATATGCCTTACTGCCATCTCGATCACTGCTTGAGATTACAGACTCCTCTCCACTTTCATGAACAGAAATTTCCGAGACCGATTCCGATGATGCAATGTCGTCCAATTGCCCAGATCTAATTGCAAGCTTGTAGTGATGCTGGCGACCTGAACGACCCAGGACCTTGCCACAATTGGGCCTACACCTGCAGCGCTTTTTTTTGAGATGGGGTTTCTTCAAGTTCTGTCGGAATCGGCCCATTATGATACTACTAGATGGTATACAAGCCTGCCAAGTGCCACTAGACTCAGACAATCATCGGAGATGCATGTGACTTGGTTCTGATCATGTGATCAGTAAACTATAATAAAAGCGCGTGACATACGTGACACACGCGCGTAGCTGACACGCTCATCTACATCTGGCTCCAGGCACTTTTGACTGATCGACTATGCAAAGACTCAAAAACCCACCAAATCACAGTAAGTTGATGCCAGTGTTCTAGTACCCAGCATATGCTCCGAATCATTGAACACATTTCATGTTTCAGACAATGCTGGTCGTTCTCATGGCACAGTCCGTGCCAGTGAGAAGTTGATATCTAAACCCATAGGGCGCCCAGGGCGTACAGGTGCTAAAGGCTACAGTATCGTCGATGCAATGGGAGTACCAAAAGCACAGTACAATGTTATCACGGTGAGTATTGGTTGACCGGCACTGAAATAATTTCACTAACTTGAATGCGATCATCTAGAATCATATCAGAACTCTTGTCATCAAGTATTTGGATGTGTCTTTGCCTCTGAGTCGCCAGAAGAACGGTCTCACAGTTGAAAAGATCATTCTACTGGTAAGTCTGATTTTGAATGGCGCATATATGCACTCATTCCATTTGCAGGCACAATCGAAGCACCCAGTTCTTAAGCGATACGAAGATGGTTGGCCTGTGCGAGACATTATGGCACAATTTCTCCGCAATAGATCGGCGAAGGAGCGTCAAGTTGAGGATAATGCACCTGAGGTCTGTATCTCCGAGTCTAAACTGTTGGTCGCATATAGGCACTACTCACACATTGTAGTATGAGAGGATTGGTTTTAAGAAGACCATCGGCGAGCTCGACATCATGTCAAATGAGTATGACAAGGAAGAATTTGAACCTCGCATATCCCGGGCCAGATTGGAGAATGAAGACGAGGAGGATGGTCGAGATATTCCGCAACGTCCCCTCAAACGACGCAGGATCATCATGGAGGATGAAGACGAAGAGGAGGAGGACGAGATTCCAGATGAACGTCAGCGTGCGCGAGGAAAGGTAAGCCATGATTCGTATTTGTTGGTCTATGATTAGTAATCATCTACTCTACTGTCTCTACACTACAGCGCGAATACCACGAGGGACGGTCTCAGGGAGCCAGAGGAAAAGATACTGCTAGTGGAGCACGTCACCCGGTTGACCGAGTACCGGCCCGTGAGGATGAGATTCCAGATGAAAGTCAGCGTGTGCGAGGAAAGGTAAGCGACGATCTGTATGTGTTGGGTCTAATTATTCACTCTATACTAGATCTCACAGCGCGAATACCACAAGGTCGGACGGTCTCAGGGAGCCAGAGGAAAAGATACTGCTAGTGGAGCACAGTGTCACCCGGTTGACCGAGTACTGGCCCGTGAGGACGAGATTCCAGACGAAAGTCAACGTGTGCGAGGAAAGGTAAGCGACGATCTGTATTTGTTGGGTCTAATTATTTACATCTATGCTAGATCTCACAGCGCGAATACCACGACTCAGAGGGACTCGGACGGTCTCAGGGCCCAGGATCCAAAGGCAAAGGCAAAGATACTGGAGCGCATCACCCAGTTGACCGAGTACCGGTAGTACCTCCACGAATCTCGAACTTGAAACAACTCGTTAGTCCGAGTCGCCCTCCAAAGGTAAGTCGGTAGCAATGAAGTTCTTCACTCTTAGAAAGATTTCTTTCTACCCATCGTTTCTCCAGGTTTCCTTAGATCAAAAATTGGATCCCACACACCAACGTGCACGTAGCTCAGACATTGTGGACGATGATTCCGACATAAGCGACTCGGAGATTGCCTCAGGGCTGAGACGGTGCCCAAATTGCAAGGAAAGTATTCCAACCAACATTCCTGACGATCTTTCCAAGCTATGCAACGACTATTGCAAGCTACACCTCCAATTTGGTTCCTACAATATACGCGTTACACGAATGGGAATGGACCTTTGCAACCTACTTCGCAAAGAGAAGATGAAGATGCCAACATTTGAGCAGGCGGTGAAGGATGGATGGCCTGTATCGACCATCGACTTTGGATCAATCTCACGACGAATGACGGTTCTGTTCAATGACCTCCACAGCCTCGTTTTCGACCCCGAGTTCCTCCAAGACTCATTCGGGTGGCAACTATTCAACCAGGCTCTACGAGAGGATGGTCTTTCGATCGCAAAATTTTCGACCATGGTTTCTGGAGAGCTTCACCCGTCTTCTGCTGTTATCAAGAGTGCGAAGACCGGATAGTAAGGATTTTCACAATGCTTAGTCGGGTTTCTGATATTATCACACACATAGCTATGGTACAAAAGGGACAGCCATTATCACGCATACATTGTATGGCATGTTTCCTCGGAACCAGACATCGACCACCACTTTCCGACCACTCACCTATACTCAATTCGTCTCGTATGTGCTTGTTCCATATACCGCAGCCGCACTTATTGCAGAGGACATGGGGAGCACTCCAGACAGTGCTATTGGATATGAGCGTATGGCGAACAGCAGTGCAATTGGAGAGATTCTTTTCCCTTATCGGGAGGACGACGAAGAACTGGATGAAATCTGCCGTGGGAACATGAAGTTACTGCGGAACCAGCAGAATTCTACATCGTCCTTTGGTGGAGGCCCCTCTAGCGCATCACAACGACAACCCGGACATTCTGAGTCCAATGTGTCTGACAGGCCATCGGATGGCAGACTCGAAAATTCATTAGTTGATCAATCTTTTTAGCGTGACAGTAATTTGTGCTAACTAGACTCAATTTTTAGGATAAGGCTCCGTTTACTCATTCAAACACGATCGCTGCGGCCACAACTCAGAACGTTGTTGCACCTGGAACTTATGATGCACGTAGGCGAAAGCAAGCAGAACGTTCAAAGGCGTTGACTCGGAACGTATGATTCGCTCCTGTCAGATTAGATCCCTGGTACACCATGACTGACGGACCACGGTGTCGTTACTTCTCAGGTTCCAAGCAAAGCGCACCAGACTCGCGCTCGATCCAAGTTGCCCGGCCCAGGGCCAGTGCAATCCTCTGATTGATATCTCGGTATCTCCTGCGCAAATTTTCTTGTTCAAGGTCTCTCACATTCGGTTCCGTCCACCCAGCTTAGATTGTTGTTAGTGATTGATGTCTCACGTCCACTCTTTCTTGTTCTCGGGTTTCGATTCATTCGTGCAGTGTGCACTAACTTAGCGCTTGTGCTACTCCGTGATAGTAAATTAGATGTAATTCGATAACAAATGCTCGACAGAGCAATGAATCAAGCAAACTTAATGAATGACCAGGACAAAAAATATCTGATACTTGATCACTCAGTATTATCGACGAATGATCTGTTATTCACGGTCACCGACATGGGAAATTATTGCCAATGACACGGATTTTTTCTAGCGCATTGACTTGAAATATAGATACTTAATCACCCAATGTTATTGGCAAATGATATGTTATTCACGGTCACCGACCTTAGAAATTATTGTCAATGACACAGATTTTTGTTAGCGGATTCACTCGAACTATAGATACTTAATCACCAAATATTATTGACAAATGGTGTATTATTCATGGGTACCGACGTCGGAGATCATTGCCAAGGACACGGATTTTTGGTAGCGGATTTCGGCAATCAGTGACAGGATTTGTCGCTGATATTCAGCTCGTGGTCACTTTTTTGCATACACCGAGACACTACCTTTACACAACTCAGACACCTTTTAATAGCGACTTTACTTCCCACAGTGGATACGTGGGTGCTGCAGACTGGCTGCCAGTGTAATGGGATTTCCAGAAATCGCGACCTCTGGGACCCTCATCCATCCGAAACTTCTGAGCACTACGAGGGTCAGCCATTTCGGTATGGTGATAGAACCATCGCTGGATTCAATGTATGTTTCGTATCGCTTGTGAGCATCACCGCTGAATTCTGACACCAAGCTAGACAGACCCTCAGACCTTTGGTTCTATAACATCGTACACTTCTCCAATAGAGGAAAATGAATACATAGAGGATTTACTGGGATTGTTCTTCTCTTCTATCTCGAAACTTCGTGTTGAACTGCTGTTTGGATCGTTTGTCAAACAAAATAGGCTAACAAATCTAAGAAATCTCGATAAGCTAAGAAATCCCACCTTGGGTAGTATACGAGTGATCGGCGACAAAGACAATTGGAGAACCTTCCTCCGTTGGTCCAAGATTGAGAACTTCAAGAGATATGAAACGGCATGCCATCCAAGGTAAAGACCACACATGCGCGAGATCGCGCGGTTACTAGAGGCATGTCGATTCTAGCGTCCAGGGACCTTGTCATTCGTCGACCGCGATGATGGCGTATCCGAGCATAGTGGATGAAAGTCAGGCAGAGCCGCAGAGGAGGGGGCACGCGACGCAAGAACGCGACACATTCGCCTCGACGATCCTCTCGAGGACCCCTGGGTCGGTCTACTTCACTGGGCTCGTAGCCCATTCCTGTTTTTCGAGGCCCTCCCTCGTTGTTGTCCATTTACGCGAACCTTTGGCGCCCGACGACCCGTCTTCTGCGTCCGCAACACGAGACGAGACGATACCCCAAAGGCGTGAGGGAGCAGATAGCGCCTCTGCGATCCTGGACAACTTGACATCTGATGCGGTGAGTCTCAGATGATAGATCTCAACGACCACTTCCCATTTCTCACCTCCCACCCACAGGAACGACAGAACGTAGCCACGAGGGACGTCCAATTGAATTTTGGCATTGCAGCGCCCGTTGTGACTGTGACGCTCGGTTTGGCGATGAATGACGACGCACAGGTGCAGAACGTGCTAGTCGTGTGTGAATGTGTGGCACATAAGAAGGACTAGATTCATAGAACTGGGGCGGCACCCATACATCTCGGACTTGCGGATGGCAGACGTGGCTAGATATGATGGGTATGCACGCGTGTCTTCTGGGACGTTGATTATATTGTGCAGGGACGACGGAGAAGTGTAGATGTGGTTCATTAGGCAAGATTTGGGGAGGAGGACAGGGATGATGATATGATAATCGCGTCATGTCAGAGTACGTACTTCTTCCCCATTTCGATCCATTCCCGCCAGCTCGTGACCATTGAGCCGGTGATATATTTCCTATGTCTTTGTCCTGGAAACAATATCAGAGAAGGTGCGATGATTAATCGAGTGTCTATGAATCTGTGTGCGATTGTCAGTGAGTCTGGGTGT
The DNA here is from genome assembly GCA_038091755.1 of Leccinum pallidistipes. Lineage (NCBI taxonomy): Eukaryota > Fungi > Basidiomycota > Agaricomycetes > Boletales > Boletaceae > Leccinum > Leccinum pallidistipes. Next base: position 16,460 of record JBBPPB010000062.1, on the reverse strand, counting down.
GAGGAGGAGATATAAGGATGGACGCATCCAGTCCCGGGTCAAACGGCATGCGCGCGAATACGTTGATAAATGGTGTCCTTGGGACTGTCCAGTCAGTCGTTCACACCGGAGTCGATGAGGACGAGGACGCCGTTCGTAGCACCGCTCAAAATACAGTAGCCCCGCCAAGCCATGCACCGAGCCCGCTGAGAGTCGTCGTTCTCACCCATCCTTGAGAATTCGCTGGGCCGGGTCGCCCAGATAATCATGATCGTGGATCCGACTTCCCCCATATGCGTCCGTGCACGCAGGGCATAGCTCGCCCCCCTCAAGACCTTTTTCTTTCTTTCGTTCGTCCCGCTTGAAGTTGCAAATGACGACCAACGGTCGCTCGAATCCGCCCCTGCCTCGTCGACGCCGATGATTGACGTCTCTTTCAAGCATCCAAATCTGGGGTTCGGTGACGTCTACGCCAACAGCCCACCCCCGCCGTCGTTGTCGGGGCTGACGCAGCCGCTGTGGCCACACCGGCTGTCCGCGTCGTTCTCGGTGATGGTGGACCAGATCGCAGCGGCGTCACAAGCGCTCGTTCTCGTGCCGACTAATGCGTTTAGTGGGTCGGAGGAGCTGGCTGCGCTCTAAGGAAGGTTGGACGGGATTGAAAACACAGGCAAGGATGGCAGGATGTAGGCGGTGGTAGCAGTGAATTTGAACAGTGGCGGAGGGACGCAAACGGGATCGAGGCGACGGTGGTTGGCGAGGGCGACGAACACGGACTGTTGACCGTCGAGTTCTGGAATCTCCGACCACCACCGGTGTGCCATCATTCTGCATAGACTTTTGTTATTGACTCTTTCCGTGCGACGCCCGTTGAGCACGACGATGACACTGCCGCCCTCCTCGACGGCAACGTCGAATGGGCAAAGGCCATAAATGAATTTGATCCCAATTTCTGGAGGACATCCCTGAGGGACAAGTTTGGTTTGGCGGCGGTACAAAATGGAATACTACTTATGTAAGCCAGCTATCCTGTCTTCCGACTGCTTTGCCCTGCTTTGCGCGCGTCCTGCGCGACCTCACTCTAAGTTGTCTCATCTGGTGCAGTAGTCGGGCCTTCTCTCATATGGAGTCATCAAGATGACTGGACCACACTGCAAGACACTACAAGACTTGGACTCATCGTGCTCGCTCAATTTGCAGTTAGGCTGACAGGCATTGGCCTGGTCATTAATTGCAAGCAATGTGGTGCAGCTGTCCTCTCTCTCGATCTGTCAGAGCAAAATAAGAGTGGAAACACATGCAAACCAATGGCCCGAGTAAGTGTTTCCATGATCATTTCTTTTCAAATGTTCGGGCTAATCACATTTACTAGCATTTCAACCATTGTATTTGCAGTGCGTGTTGAAGCTTGATCCGGGTGCGTTCGAGTTGTTTCGGTCTGGTCTTGTTGTGTAGACTGACGGATTGCGTAGACGACTTGAACCCGTTGTACGTGTACGAGTCCAAGATGATATCCTCCTTTACGCGCATGGCGCAAATGCGATCGGGTGCGGAGCGGTTGCTAAGAGGCGCAGATCGTTTGGATATGAAGTCTGCATCGGTCGTTCAAGGGTGTGTTTTATTGTCGTTAATGGCTCCCTCTGCTCAAGCGCGATTGTAAGCCAAGATTCATTTTGCCTTGTGCGATCCAGTGATACCATCAGTTGTTTATGCCCGCGTTGCAGCTCGTCGTGCCAGCCATGGCTTGGCCCGGTCCGCCCCCAGTGACACTCCACTGCCGCTGCTGTCGATACCACACACACCGTCACTACCACCAAGGCCACAGACAGCGAAACTCCGTTCAGCCGCTGGCTCACCCCACTTACCGACCTCATCGCCTCTCTCGACGGTCTCGCCGACACCGACGCCGACCACGCCCTCGACCGCGTCATTCACGAAAACGTCAAGAGGCAGATCGCCAACATATGCTATGCCGCGCCAGTCCGCGAGGCGTGGGCTGCTAGCAGGTCCACGAATGTTTAACCTCGCCTCCGGGCGGATCAATGATCTCGGGATCTCGCGTGGGCCGTGTGGTGAAGAGTGATAGCGACAGCTAGAAAGTGGAATTTTACAAGTTTCTGTATTGTGTATAATGAGCATATGTGATGCCACGATGGTGATATGTACGAAAGAAGAAGACATGAAAGACTGTGGGCGCGCTGCTTCAAGGGAGTGCTGGAGGTAGTCAAGGAAATTATCTTGGTGCGGGATGTCACTGTGCCGTTATCATCGCCATTGAAGATGAGTCGGAAGATGGGAAGAGCTTGATTAATGTGAGTTGTCACATGTCACCCACCGAGGAGCATGCCGTAGTACATGAGCCGAACCGACCGTACTGGTATGTACGTTGGCTTTCCTTCATGAAACCACCGACCCCGCGCATCTTACCCAAGGAAGCTTTCGACCATCCCTGTGGCCATCTCGTCGAGACGGGTCATCGAAATGGTGTTGTTCTGTACGAATTGCCGAGTATTTCGAGTTAGACGTTACTCCGAGCAGAGACTTCGGGAGTCTACCAAGTCTCTTGGAAGAGCATACTCCCGACCTCAACAAGCTGCCTGTGTTCCTCATGCGCCTCAGGCCGCAGGTGAGGGCGCCATATTCGCCAGGTATTTCAAACGTGCTGATCGGCCGCTGCTCGTCAGGGGGACTGGAATTCCCCAAAAGAACGCTTCTTCACGTTCCGCTCGCCCTCGCTATCCCATTTCTTGTCGTCTTCGAAAGCGACGAGCGGCGCACACAGCAGGCAAAAGCGTCGACGAGATGGCAGACAGAGCACGTGGTGCAGGAAAACGACGTTGTGCAGGTGGCCAACCTTCCTAATCTCTGTTCGAGAGACATAGTAGGTTTTTCTTGGAACACATGCTATGATTTTTATGACCAGATCCGTGCTTGTAATGACTGAAATAGGTACATTGAATCCGCCAAACACTTCCCCGACTCTACTGAAAGATCTCAACTTGAAACATTTCAAGGCAAGGCCGCCTCGCCGGTGATTGTAGATGGCAGACCTCCTTCGTGTCTAATTCTTTTGAAGTGTTGATTGCATACGCGACTTAGCTGGTGTGCGGTCTGTTTAAGGCATACTACCAGTGCAACACTGCGAGCGATTAGCGAAATGGGGTATGGAGCGACGTTTGGCAACCTATCGCGCCTTGCTAGACGCACAGAAGGCGGGCAAGACCAGGACCGTCGGGGTTCTCGAACTAGTTTGGTCTTTCTTCCTAAACGTGTGTTTATTGATTTCATGCTGGGAATTTAGCGGCGTCAAACATCTCAACGAGATCAAGGACGCGGGACTGCAGATGGGCCCGCTGTCAATCAGATCAAGGTACGTCTTGTTCTTGTTTTCTTCAAAGTGCTATGTGTTACTGAAGATAACCTTGACTTCGTTACGTAGCTTCACCCCCTGTACCAACAGCAGCCTATCGTCGCACGCACGGGATCCTCGTGCTCAGCGTGACTCCTCCTCAGTGACAGTACTAGTCATCGACCTCCTCTCTCATTTCGGATGAGTCTTGATAAGCTGATACAAGGCTTCATTGTTCTCTCCGCCGTCACCGAGTCCACCTGCAACGTGTACGTCGGCCTCAAAGGACCTGAAGGGAGGCGGTGACGGCGCGGATCGTGGTCAGAGAAATCGGACATAGCCTAGTTTGTCGTTCTTCCCGGCACTCCGTTTCCCGTTGTTTGATAGCCAACTTCCGACGCGTTGATCATGGCTATGCTCTGTCTTCTTCTCTCTCTTGCAGCGTTCAAACAGGAGCTCCCAGGTTCTCGAAACCTTTGCTCACAATCCTCCCATTGCTGTTCAAGGATTGTTTGATTGTCGAGCCGATGGTGTCCACTCGAATTTACTCCCTCTGGACACCCGTCCGTTCGGGGTCTGACCCTCACCAGCAGCAACAACAACAACATCAAGGTATGGGCGCGGGGGGTCTCGATTGCCGAATGGTGAAGTGCGTCCATTCTTATTCGTGTGATGCGAAGAGGACTTACTGACTTCGTGGATAGTGGTCGCATCAACAAAATCGCGCTTCGGGATTACATGGGGCTATTTCGACTCTGCGGGATTGAAGTTGGACAATGCATTTAGGTGCGTGTGCGACGCTTTAGAGAAAAGGGGTCATGGCTGAAGCTCAGGATGCGCAGATGGTTGTATTCCAAGTTTTATCTCTCTCAAGGCCGAGACGCAACGAGTCGATCGTATCTTCGAAGAGTTTAGCAGACGGTTTTGGGATTGCAACCGTGTGGAAGTACCAGTGTGTATATGCCGTCTTCTCTTCCATCTTTTGGTGGCTGATTCGATGATAGGGGTCGTCCACGCTGTTACTTAACCCCTCCGGTACCGCGGTCGTTCTCCCGTCATGCGCTGCTATAGTCTCTATCTCTTGATATCACTCTATACCACTCTTGGGACGACAGATGCAACCGACTAGCTTGTCGAACAAGTCAAAGAACAAGTCAAAGAACAAGGTCAAGGATTGGGGGAACGGGCCGTCGGCGTACATGGCAATGTCTAGGCGACGACAGTGGACGTCGCAGTCTATCGGGTGTTCAGACCGGCTCGGATGCTGCCATTCAGATGGAAGTTGATGGCATTCGCCTCTGCATTCATCGCCGCGGGCCAATGGTCTACATTTAGTAAGAGACATTTAAGCGAGTGCGAATGTTTCGCACTCGCTTAATTTCCCCTTCCAAATTCGGCGGCCGCCTCCAGTCATCACTACCTTTCTCTCCCAGCTTTCATCATTCCTATCCAGCTCACCACCCCCGGGCACGATCAAACCAAGCTCTCCCTTTCGTCCCTGACACAAACCCGGAGGAACTTCAAACTAGAACCCGCATTCCAAGAAAAGATGATCAAGGGGTGTGCTGCAACCACATACATCGGTGCATCAATTTTTCATGTTCCAGCTGAGTACCCAGCAAGCTAATCTTGACTTTGTCTCAGTGGGGTGTGATTTGGTAAGTCATGCACATGCATCGCAAGGGTCTTTTTAACATCAGAGCAGTGAACTTTTGGGAATGCAGAGTGCAGTGACATTTTTAGCATTGCTGATAGCGATGATGCTTCATCCCGAGGCACAACCGTGACACCGAGTACAAGCTGAGATCGACTTGACGCGTTTGAGGGTTATCTCATTCCCAAAGGTGCGCTGCTCGACTTGAAAGTGATGCTAATACCGAGTTGACGATTTTCCTTTCGTAGGCGCGATCACCGCGACTCTACTCCGGTATATGCGCCTGTATGCATGTCGATCACGGCTGGCGCGGTTTCTGTTATGCTCTTGGCCAACAAAGTGTTCCTATCCCCTTCCTCTCATTCCTCCCTGGTTGATTCGTTGGTCGAATGGGCATATGTTAACCTATGTCCCGGGCAGGATCCCGGGACTCTGATTTGGCGATTGTGCCAGTCAGTATTATATTCCACAATGTAAGTATGTACTACGCGGATTGTGGGGCGATCATCCCGATTGCATAGTAAGAATTGCCAACGATGATGGGTCACGGCAGGGCGATGTCACAAAATGAGAAAAAAGGTTACCGAGCCCCCAGGTGTTCATGCCAGAGAGGTTCTTGGACGAGCAAGGTAGCCTGAACGACGAAAAGGTCGGTTTTTGCAGGAGAATGCATCGATCTTGATGATTTTGACACTCATATTGGTTCATCAAAGGAAAAACGCGCAGTGAACATCTCCCTGGATCCCTATGCAGCAGCCAAGTTCTTTCATTTCTTGATTAAGACTCTAGAGACCCTCATTGGAGTCAAAGCCAGTAACCATCGCGTTTACTTTCTGCAGGGAGTCTTTCACCCTTCACATTTCAAATCCCGCTCAACCGAGTTTGGTTTATCTGAGTTTGAAATAGTCAACCAGTTTATATACCCGCCGCCCACGATTTCGTACTTTCCTTTCTTTCCACCATCATCCACATAGCATTGACAACTTGGGCTTCGCTTCACTCAGAGTACCAGGCTGAATGTAGTCGTATCATAAGTAGTTTTTCACATTAGAATAACCAAGTATTCAAAGTATAGACTACGCTCGATGTAGAATCTCTTTAGCAAGAGATAATGCTGCGCAGCAGTTATGCTATCTGTTACCTTGACAAGTAAGCTCTGAGGACATGCTCAGCATTGTGGTGTAGGCCTAGTAGGTGCAATTTACTGATCAGGCGAATTTTCACTGATGTGAATCATGCCGCGTTAGGTAGCAGTGCACCACAGGTCACCAGTCGCCGGCCAATGCTCAGCATCGTGATGTACTACGGCCTAGTAGGTGCAATTTACTCAGATCTGTGAATTTTCACTCATGTGAATCATGTCGTGTTAGGTAGACCGGTCGCCTTCAAACGTTTCACCCTTGAAGGTCAGTCCGCTTGTATTTTGTAATCGATTATATTGTTTCTATACTTTCACTAGATCATGTTGTGAGCCTCGATCCTTATAGGCTGTACAATGGGATCGTTCGTTCTACTTTCTTATGTCCGCCGCATACTTCGTATAGATGTGTTGTGATGTGTTGTGGGACAACTTATGTAATAGTTGTTCGGAAATGGTTGAGATCTAAAACCAAGTAGGTAGGCCCGTCTGTCCAACTACTCTACGTCTTTTTATCCAACATCACTACCTCAGGCATAATAACTATGGCACCAAAGAAGAGTATTGAGAAGGTGAGGATTTCAGTTCCATTTGTTTCATAAATCAGAGGAGTGAATTGATAAATTCTGCTGTAGCAATCGAAAAGCGATCTCCTCAAGGATAGCGAAAATGTCGACATTATTGCCAAACTCCAACCGCAGGTTCAGGACAAATGGCGCATGCAGAGGTCTCTTCGACAATCTTTGCTGGGGTATGCTACACTGGATCTTCTTCAAAATGCTCAGAAATTGGTTTTCGGATTATGGAATGGCCGCCCACTTAAAGTCCCTCATGTCAAGAGACTAGCATTATCCTTTGAGCATGATGGCTTGGAGCGTTTTGACCAGAACACTGTGATTCCTGTGGTTGTGAAGAAGACGTCTATTTCCTCGGTTCTTACCCACGACCTCACCGACTTCGACAAACTTCCCCCGCTGCAATTATCAGATCCATCCACTCCCATCTGTTGTGCTGGTGGCCTTCATCGGTTTGAAGCTTTGGGTCAGTATATTGAAGAGGTCCGCAAGAAGAAGAAGTTGGTGGAGCAGAAGAGGGAGTCTATCAAAAAAATACCGAATGAGGACTTGACCGCTCAGGATATCCAGTACCACAATGTTGAATCCATCAAGGAAATGGAGAATTATGGTGGAATCTTAGAGTATGGTGGTCAGTGGTTGGTGGCCGTATACGATGAGAGTACGTCTTTTTTTATCTCCTGCGATATCTATACTAAGGTAGTGTGGTTTGTTTCTTGTAGCAACTCTACTTGCAGAAGGAATCCAGTTGGCGCAGTATCTCAGTCGCAACGAAACAAAACATGTCTACATGCAAACAGACGAAGAGAGAGTAATAATGGAATTTCAATACCTCGCCTCGCTCACAGATTCCCAGAGGGACCTAAGGCTGAAGGAGCTCCGTGCCAATAACGCTTCCAAGAAAGCCGACCCTCTCGTAGGCATTATCACCTCAGAAAGAGCATTCAAATCTACAACAATGCTGGTGAAGTATAGCGAGCATTTCTTAGAAATGCCGGAGATTGGCATTCGGTGGTTGCACAGCAACTTGTGTGGTCTTCACGGCGGAGTAGGTGTATTCCTTGTCAATGATTGCAGACATGAGTTTTGAGTATTTTGTACTTAGCTCATGTGCGCCGCCATAACCGGTATGGCGGACAAATTGCAACTGTGCTTGACAGACGTCCACCTGGACATGAATACCGTGGATACAATCGTTTCTAATCGGACTCTGGGACAACTTGACAAAAAACGCTCGCTGGAGGAACAAGTTGCTAAGCTGCGTGCAGGAAAAGTGGAAAAGGCGTTGCATGTCTTACTTCCAGTCTGTTTTTTCTTCTCTTTTGGGTAGAGTTAATTTTGATATAATTTCTATCCAGGGTGTTCTGAATGTGATAGATGAGGCATGGCAGCAGAACATGCCAAAGACCACTTCCAACGCCATGGGATGTATGGACGACAAGGATTATGCAAGCGCATTTGCATGCTATGTGTCGGAGGCAACGAAGGATCTCACTCTTCACCTTGAAGAGAACAAAACTCAAGTGGACCAAACGTTCCATTCTTTGGTCGAATCCATCCCAGCCAAATTTACACTTGTTATGCTTGACTTCACAAATGCAAGCTATGGTCTGCCCGTCCTTACCCGAAGTCCACTGGCGCTACTACCCGGTCATTTTGGCAGGATTCCCCAAGTTTTGATGGAGGTAAGCACATTCGATCACATCTTACGTTGCAAAATGCAAATTTTTGAATGAATTTTAGATATCGCGATGGATGGATCCCCTTGTAGACTACTTGGTTGCCTTTTCAAAGTCCTCTCAAGCAACGTCACCCACACAAGCTGCTATCGATGCTATAGGGAAATACGACTGTATTATTGACAAATTCCCAGCTGGAGATGAAGTAAGTTAAGATCTTGTATCAATTATATTTTATTGATCGATCTATTCGTAGCTTCTTCAAATAGTTTTGAAGAATTACGGAGCTTGCTTACTCCTGGAGACGGAGTTGGCTACTTATGCATCCCTGCATACTCAACGGGCTGGAAGTACAAAGGAAATTTCTTCCCTTCTACCTGCTCAAGTGGCTACTGATGACGACCAAGCGAAAGAAGGTGATCCTGGTGTGAAGCTTCGACCAACTCGCAGCAAAAGCAGCAAAAAGGCTTCGGAGGAAGAGGTGGAAAGAAAGGAAAGCAAGGCTCACAAGGCATCTCTGGCGGCTCATTGCGCCAACATGGTGAAAGCTATGACAGCGGCTTGCAAACCCAGGAATCCCATTCCTTTCAAAAAGAAGTCGAATCTGGTGATACAAGGAGGGTATCTCCTTCTTCACAGTTCTTGGAATTGGACTGGAATTCTTAGCAACTCACGCTCAAGAGAATTCCAGCATATCGCAGGAGCAGCGGTTCTTGAGTATAACATCATCGCTGAGTACCGGGATGCCCTCATCGAATCAGTACCCGCTGCCGCCTTCTTGCGGAGCTGCATCGCTAAGCACCTCAATCCTTTTCTAAAGCTAAACTCACTTCCTATGACGAGGAACGAGGGGGATCAAGCGGTAGAGTTTACGTTTGCAGATCAAATTCCGACACCTGCTGTCGAGGACCCAGAGCAGTTCGATATCCCAGAATGTTTCGCTACTTGGGTTGGCTATCAAGACATGCAAGAGGATCGACAGGCGGTACAGAAGATAATTCATACTGTTGAGAAGAACCCTTTAGCCTGGAAGGATCCTTTCAACAAGGACAAAGCGAAATCTCCAGCAGTAAATGAAGCGGTCCAGAAGGCTTTGGTCTTATTGGTCAAGGTATGCTTAATTATTTCGTGATTTCACACCCCTCTGAAGATATGTCTAGGAGATTTCAATGAACGCCTTTCGCAAGCGCAGTGGTGATTTGGATGCTGAGGAAGACAACGAAGCCCCTTCAGAAATAAATCTCAACATTGTCTACCGGGGCTGTCTGGAGCGCAATCTTTTGCCTCAAGCTCGAAAAGCCAAAAAAGCAATACTTCCTCAAGCATCCAAGAAGATTCGACAAGCCATCCAGATCGATATCGACTGCGGAGGTGATGTACCAACTGAGGTAATTTTTGATTTCTACGGTGGTGATAATGTAGCTTAACGATGCCTTACAGCACCAATCCTTGGACAAGGATCTTCCTGACACCACCGGAGGTGATGTGCCAACTGAGGTAAATTCTTGTTTCTACAGTGGTGATAATGTAGCTTAACCATGCCTTACAGAACCAAGACAAGAATCGTCCTGACACCACCGGAGGTGATGTGCCAACTGAGGTAAATTCTTGTTTCTACAGTGGTGATAATGTAGCTTAACGATGCCTTACAGCACCAATCCTTGGACAAGAATCGTCCTGACACCACCGGAGGTGATGTGCCAACTGAGGTAAATTCTTGTTTCTACAGCGGTGATAATGTAGCTTAACCATGCCTTACAGAACCAAGACAAGAATCGTCCTGACACCACCGGAGGTAATGTGCCAACATCTCAGGTAAAAGTTTGTGTCTACTTGTGGTGATATTCTAGCTTACCGATACCTTAACAGAATACCTTGGGAAAAGCTACTTCTCCGGTGGTAGTAGAACCAGAGATTGTCGAAGAAGAGAACCAGTTGATGTCTACGTCTCTGACTCCATCCCAATCGCCGTTCCAACCGCCCTCCCAACCACCTTGGCCACCATCATCCTCGAAGCAAAAAAGAACCAGAGAGGAAAGCGAAGGTGAGTAAATGTAACCTAGCCAGAAAAGGTGTCAAACTGAGGAAATATTCATGGTAAAAGGAGGCCCAAAGAAGAGAGCGAAAGTAGCTACGAAGTTTGCACAGTCCTGAGGGCCTGAGTCTATAGAGTATGCAATATAAATAGTTTTATTGGATGAATCAGCTGCGGGTAACCTACATAAGTATAACCAAAAGAGGTATTTTGGTTGAGCGTAGCCGTGTGAGACGTGAAGTGCACAAGCAAGCATCAACACTTGTTTTTGTAATTGACCTACTCCCACACCCAACGCCTCAGAGAATATTCAAAGAGGTTAAACGTCAAGCAGACTAAACAATGGCAGGAAATGGAACTGAAGCTGAGTAAGAGTACCTTTGAGTCCCTCTCAAAAAACCAAACTGAACAACATCGCAGAAATGGAATACTCTTCCTGGTAGGAGATATACCGGAAACATTACAAACAGAGGATGGAGTCACACAAGAGGAAGTGGAGGAGATTATTGCCATGGAACGAACTCTACACCCACAAATGGTTCAAGGATTCCACGACCAAATTCCGAAACGGATCAAGTTGTCGGTCTTGCGGACAGACTATGAGAAAGGGAGGAGTCGCACAGCAGTACAACGACTGAAGAAGAGACATGTAGTGGAGATTGATGAGGAAGTCAGGTACCGCAAGAATGATCCACGACTGGCATGGGGAGCAAGAGAGCATTTCTTGGACTACTATTTGCTTGTTCCAGAACGGAAGGGACTGGACGTCATCCTACCAACGAGCCGTGGAGATCCCAGCTACGTCTTCAAACTGGACCTTCACCAGCGGCAAAAGCGATGGCAGGCTCGGTATGCGGATCTGGAGTTCGACCCGACTGGTCGATTGCTCTACATAGGAACATACGGCCAGGAAGAGATCTGGCTTGCAATGGTACCTCGGGCGTTCACTAACGAAGAAGCATTCGAAGAGGAGGAAGAGGTCGCAGATTTACGGGCGAGGAACATCAACCGACTGGAGAACACCAACTCTCTGACGTGCATGAAAGACGTGCACTATTCGCAAGTTGTTTTATTCCTTGCACACCAACTCAAGCGTCAAGGCTATCGGGACATCTATCTCCGAGAGGACTTTCCGGAGGATCTGACGCCCAGCAACCTGAAGAACGTCACCAACATTATGTAAGTGGCCAGTTCCGCAAATCCGCCAATAGCGGAAGTGCGTATGAAACCCAAAATATCATTTATGTGCATTGGTTGATATTCTACGCACTTCCGCTGTGGGGGGGTCTGCGGGTTTCCCTGAATATGAACTTTGTGCTGATAAGATATAATTTTAACAGAGGGCATGGAAGAAATATCCATGAAATGCGAAGGAGTGATGTAGAAGAACTGCATGAAGGAATTGAATATCATTGGGATACATGGGTTCAAGGAGCCACCGCTCCCATGCAGGATGACTCGGATTGGAAAGACAGCGAGTTCCTGAAAGAGAATGTTCCTATCACAATTGCTGTTCGATATGGACAGAATCAGCCAGTTTGCAGACATGAAGAAGACATGGGGGAAGAGGCTAATCACTGGCAAAGGCTGCATAGTTATCGCAACATGCGATCTATGACATTTGCATTGGCTACACACATCCAGTAAGCAAATTGAGATAATAATCTGTTAACATTTGAATAACATATCAACAGATCTATACCAGTATCTGAATGGGAGGCAATACCAATGGAAGACCTTATTGAGCAACATGGACAGGAAATATATAGCTCACCAGATGCTGAAGAAAGGGAACAGGTGGATTTGGATGAATTGCCCTTAGTGGATGATGAAGGGCAGGAAATCCGAATATATGATGCTGAAGGGCATAGGATTCCCAGAAGAGAGGCAATAATTGCACCTGAAGCCCCTTACACAGGCATGCTATTCAATCTGAAGACTATACATGAATTGTTCCAAAGAACAGAGGTAGCTGAAGAAGAGGAAGAGGAAGATATACCCATGACTCCTCACTATCTGTATCCCATGGCAGGCCTGAAAACCATAGGACATTTCCAGGCCAAAGGGTTAATGACTCCCTTTTATATGAAATTGAGGGAGTTAAATGCCCAGCTGAAAGAGAACTATAGGGAAGGGGATGAAGAAGACATTGCAGCTGATCTTCTGACAGGATATGGACCCTTGGTGGAAGGGATAGCAAGCCAGGGATATAATATGCTATCTCATCGAGTGAGGACCCAGGGGAGATATCATGATGTTCAACTGGGGCAGATGACAGCAGCATTCTGTGGCACACATGCAACACCTGGAGCCAATGCAAATGTGGCAGCAAGATTCTTTAGAGAATGTGAAGACTGGCTTCCATTTCAAAGATATCATGAAAAAATCACAGATACAGTGATTGATACCTCAATCAGGGTAGAAAACATTTACAGGATATCTTTGAGAAGACTGCCAGATGAAGCCAGGAATGGAAGGTAAGTTCAAAAATGATAGTAAAATGGAGGAGTGCTAAAGAATCAATGATAGGACCATTTTCAATGAAATCATCAAGCCTTTGAGCAAGATATGGTCACAAGCTCAAGTATTAGAGGCTGTCAAAGATCATCTGGTAATTTTTCGATCCAAGGTAGGAGGCAAGAAATTGGATATAATATGGAACTGAAGGTGTCAAAAGATTTTGCCACACATTGTGGAATGGACCACCTATGGTATCTGCTCACTTCTGACCAGTATTTGGGAGCAATTCAAGAAGCACAAGACCACCAAGGAGCCTATTCCTCATTACTGGATAGAACTGACAGCAGCATTAGAGAGAACCCTGAACTACTGCCATACAGGAAATGCCAAAGTCATTACCAAAGGATTGATGGATCCATTATGGTTGTCATTGTCATTGACTCATGATGGACTTCCATCCATCTCTACTATGCTTGTTCTAAATCCCATCACCCTGAATCCCCTTGACATCCGAATGGAGGAATGGCCGATGAAAAAAGGGGAACCGAAGATATCCAGTGAAAGATCACAAATCATCAATTATGGGCAAGAGTTTTTTGAGGTAAATTATGTTCCACGCAGATGCGCCATGGGCGGGTTTGCGGAAACTTATCAAATTTGTTCTTTCAGAGCTATATGGCCAGCTTTGTGATAAAGCATGCCATGTACTGTTTACCTGCAGATTTTTTGCCCACTCAGCCCCACAAAAGCAGAGCCATCCTCTATGCTTTCCAACATGCATTTCAGATTTATAAATCTGACATAATGAGCTTGGTAGCAGAGGCAGTGGACAAGGAAGTGCAAGAACAGATGGAAAGCCATGATCTAGGACTTCGAGCATATGCCATGGAAAGGAAAGCAGCCTTGGAGCAGTGGCAAAAGCTCAAACAGCCATTTGGATACCTGGATGATGCCTATTCACTATTGGTCAAGGCAATTAGAAGCAGAGCAAGAGATCTATCTGAAGGGCTTCCACCCTCTCATATTGGCCAACAGTCCATTCAATGGTTTTCAGAGCAGCTAGTGGACACTGTGAAGAAATCCAAGGCCAGAATCCAACCTCCATTGTGGAAGACAGGAAGGGCCTTTATGATATTTCAATTTGCCATCTATGAAGCTGAAAAGGTTCTTGGAATTTCCATAGAAGAGAAAGGCTCTAGGGATGCAATTATCCAATTGCTATCAAAAGCAGCAACCTTTGCCAAGATAAGAAATATCCCTTGGAGCCCTAATCCTACAGGTGCTGCAGGAAGACCTATTACAACTGTACAACATACAGCTTGGATCAATCTGGGACAGGCCCAACTCAACCAGAGATTACAGAATGAAGATCCAAGTTTATTGGCTTTAGCTCAAGCCACTCAAGCAGTTTTGGCACAAGACAGCCAAGCAGAATGGAAGTGTATAGGATTGACTGTGCAAAACATGCATACAATATTGAATAGGCAAAAACTGCCCTTAGAATGGAAGATTGAAAGAATGACCTTTGGTCAGTGGGTACACTGTGATATGGAGTACATTAAGCTGACAATTTATTTATCTAGGTTCTGATGGGGCATATGTGAGGGACACATATTTCTGGGTCAGGGATCACTATGATGGCACGCTGCCTCTCCACCAAACTGCCATGCTGGTGGCCATGATATTCAGCAAGATGTTGCCCAAAATCTGCAAGAATGTCACAACTCCAGAGTCTTCAAGTGGGGTCAATGTGACTCAAATTGTCAGAAATGCGCCTTGGGTCAAAGGCAACAATGATAAAGGATTCACAGAGGCTCTTCCTTTTGTGATAATGATGTCCACATTTATCATTGCCATGTATGAGGAGCAGTCACCACTGAGAAGGTATATGCAGGCCCATAATGGTGGAATGGGAACCCCCTGGACCAAAAAGCACAGTAAGTGATCCAAACAAGAAGTAGTATAAGATATGATTGACATTATATTCCAGACATGAAGGAGATCATACCCTTCAATCTTGTCAGGATGGGCCTTGCCAAAGCCAGGGGAAATGGCATTTTCAGATCTGCCAAACATGGAGTGTCTTTTACACTTCTTGACAGAGCAGAGCTCAATGCATATCATTCCAATCTTGTGGACTCACTTAAAAGCCTGCCATATGGCCCATGGATAGCTCTCACATCCATTTTAGGGACAGAAGGAGCAGAAAGACTAGTATCTGCAGGACAGGCAGTGAAGAGGCCACTGAACAAAAGACCACAGGAAGGAGGTGCAGAAGCAGGACCATCCAAAAGAGGCCGTTTTTAATGATAGATTCTCAATTTATTCAATGATACCTATGTTACATATTAACTATCAACTTATTCAATAATACCTATGTGACATATTAATCAGTGAGCAAGCAAAGCTAAATAAAGTAGCACACTGTGTGACAAAATCAACTTGCAGGAATACTGATGGCTATCCTAACATGACATTGTTACCATGAGTTGTAAATAAATTGTGTTAAGTGTCAACAGTTGTATGTTTACAACTGTTTTTCATGATCCCGCAGATCCGCTAAGGGGGGGTTTGCGGGTTTGTTGATTATATCCTATATTCATGCTTCACAATGATGTTATGTCATTATATGAATATCTCAATGGTATTTGGACCAAATCACATAGTCTATGGATCAAATTGAAGCCAAATGGAAGCTGCGCAGATCCGCCTATGGCGGGTTTGCGGAATTCCCATGTTTTACATTATATTCATGCTCTATAATGATTTGATGTTATTGACATATAACTCGAAAACATGAATATCTCAATGGTATTTGGACCAAATCACATAGTCTATGGATCAAATTGAAGCCAAATGGAAGCTGCGCAGATCCGCCTATGGCGGGTTTGCGGAATTCCCATGCTTTACATTATATTGATGCTCTACAATGATTTTATGGCTTGAAGTAATGCCATATTAGTAGGTAAATGGCCTTTTTGAAGTACTTTTGGGCTAGTCTCACCCTGGTCTAAGCCTCACCATATTAGATTAGACCCCTTTAAATAACGAAATTGTTAAATTTGCGAAATCTTAAGGTGTGTATGATACAGTGTGTCTGTCAGAACCTATGTATCCTTTTGCTCGAATGACTACTTTGATAAATTTGCGAATTCATATGATGTGTGTTTGCTCTCTGTTCAGTTACTTCTTTGTAATTCTTATCATGTTTGTTGTCGTCTTGTCATCCTTTCATTCTGGTGTATGTCAGTAACACACTGTTTGCTCAAATGACTACTTTGCTAAATTTGCGAATTCAAGCTTGTCATTCATCATGGTGTGTGTCAGTAACTCTGGGTTTGCTATTGTTAAATGTGCTAAATCCTATGGTGTGCTCATCTGTTTAGTAACTCTTGGAATTGGCAGTCACTCAGTGAGTCTTATCATGTTTGCTCAAATGACCACATTGCTAAATTTGCGAATTCAAGCTTGTCATTCATTAATCAGTCAGTAACTTTGTAACTCTTTCATCTTGTCATTCATCATGGTGTGTGTCAGTAACTCTGTGTTTGCTCAAATAACCACATTGTTAAATTTGCGAAATCTTATGGT
>JBBPPB010000061.1:0-25373 GCA_038091755.1 Leccinum pallidistipes | reverse complement strand
CACCTTGCTGGCCAGCAGCCACAAGCGGCTTTAGCGGCCCTCGGGCCCCAGTACATGTCACCCACATCATCGCAGAATATCGACACTCGCTTGCTATGTACCCAAAAGAGCACTGCGACAGAAGTCTGAAACGTCTAAAACGGCTGGCGGGAACGGTGGACCGAGTGAGTCATGCTCACTTCGGGGCATTCGCTCAGACGGAGTAGTAGAGGGCCGGAGCCCTACACTTAGGTTGTCTGTCCTCATAGAGTACATTTACTCCACACGGGACAAAAATTGACTTAAAAAAAAAAAGGCTTTAGCACCAATGACATGCAGTAGTGGAAAAGGCGGTAACCGGCAACAGAGTTGTTTTCGAAAGATTTTTGAAACTGGTAAGTAACCTAGCAGTATGGAGGCATGGTTTGAGGGTTCACAGTGCACATCTTTTGATATGTTCCCTATTGTCAGGTATATGGGTGATGTGGTTTTGTTACCTTTGAACCATGACAGCTCTATCTTATCAAACACTAATATCACCAGCACAATTGTCGCACCAGCTGGCGACTGTTTCTGAGCAATCATCAGGTATGTATCAATGTTAAGTAATGAGAAATGACTCACATGCATATCCCACCACTAGTCACCAGTCCACATCTTGTCATATCGACAAGTCTGCCTCTCAACATCTGTATAGACCTTTTCCAGTGTGCACACCATGCTGCCATCAAATGCAGGGTTTCCCATCAATTCTTGAATACAGGCTACAGATCACACATCCAGAGCTCAAGCTCTTCGGTTTCGCCATCTTGCACACCTTCCATTGCCACATCATTTTCAGCAAGCCGGCCAAAATCACCATGGACATGGACAAGCCTGCAGGTCCATTCTGGTCCTGTTGGCAGTTTGTCCATGAGCTTAAGTGGATTTGCTGTGGTAGGATGGCTGTGTTCTTTTTTTTGTCTTTGTGCAGGTATATTAGCCATGTAAAATATTCTATTAAGATGACAGCCAAATGACTATAGATAGCTTGAGGAATTCTTCTGTCACTTGCTGGTTCATGTTCTTGATGAGCCAAGGCTGAGCGAGTGCCCACTCCTCATCATTGGCAAATTTAGTGTATTCTCACGGCTCATAATCTCTGCTGCAGGCTGCTTGGAAAACTCCTAAGTGAAGCGTGGAAAGTGAGCCTGAGTGTCATGTCCTGACATTGGGAGCATTGCCTGGCATGTCAATGTCGTGATTGCCATCAAGATCAGGTAAGTTGATGTCTCCATCAATATCTTCAAGTTGTTTGTCAGCTGAGTCATTAGTCCCAGTGGCATGTTGTGCTTGCCGTGCCTCAGTTTCCCACTGCTCACGGCATGGTATTAAATGAGCAATGTGCTGACACATGCCTCCAGCAGTTGGAAAGACACGTACACAGTAATAGCAGGTATGTTGGTGCTGCCGGATGTGATTTTGCATCGGTTCAAGTTTGTTGACACAGGGAGTGAAAGAAAGATACAGGTTTGCTGTGGACTCCGAGTCAGCGCACAAGGGAATATAGCGAGAACGAGAAGATTGATTACTGATGCCTAACCCAGGTCCTTGGGGTAAGCCATTTAACGAGTAACATCATGGTGCATTGACTGCTACCAATAATAGATCTAATGGCATCAGACCTAACAAAGCTGATTACAATGAGAATTTCGAGGACTAGTACCGTCCATGCGGCGATATAGCGTATAGTGATTGCGGGGGGAACATGCAAAGAAGCTGGGAACTTGAAGGCCCAGCAAACCGCCCTGAATCTTCTCTCTCAGTACATTAGTCGCACCACACGCCTGCCGCTGGCAACTACGTTCGGTGGCTCAAAACTGAGGATGCTGCGATGCATCTTTCGTAAGGTAACAGTGGGGCCTGTACTTTGTCTGACGACAGTGTAAAGCTAACAACATCAGAGATGCGCTAACGATGTACTACCTGCAATGAGCGTCCCTCCCGACCCAAACAACTGGCTCTCCAGCATACAAGATTGGTGGTGCTTGCAGCCGATCTTGTCCGTCACACTCGAAACTCACGAAGACAGAACAACAGTGCCCATTCCATATGTTCTTATGCAAGAGGGAGATTTCGTAGAAGTAGAAGTGGGATTCAATACTATAGTGCTCGACAACAGAACCTCGAGGGGTCGTGTCGTCAACATCTACCTGGCACTGGAAAAGATCACTCGAATTGCATTAGCAAAACTGGCGAGCATTGACAAACCGGTGCGTCACACACTATAATTACTTTTCCATCTAACAAGATCTGGCTGCTAATCTATGGGTGCAGGGTGCACATCCCAGCAATCCGAAGCGACGTTGCCACGAGTGCCAATTGCAGCCGAAGTATAAAATACGATGTTTTGATGCCGACGACGCATCTTACAGAATCACGAATGCTGACACCAGCAACAACATGTCCTAAATCAGGGCAATCTGTTTTCCCGACATCATCTACTTTGACATCTGATTGACACTTATCCCCCTACATACTATAGTACAATACTATCCTTATGATGCTAATTATCACCGGTACATTTGATCTTCCATAGCGTCACCTGTGCGCCGGGAACATTACCCCGTATGCCTGTATGCACGATGACTCATCTGTCCCTTCTATGCATCAATCGATGATGTAACAATCGACTATGATTCCTGACGTCACTTGCACAATTACAAGTCTAAATGGCAATTTTAGGAGGCATATATAAAATGAATGCCTTGACGGTTTCTCGCTGACGTGTAACTCATCCGAAATGGCGTCTGCTAACACAAATGTCACATGCTCAACTTCCAAAGCAGATGTACATCACATCGAGCAATATCAACAGGCGTATTACCGTCTAGTGAAAACTCGACAATATTGACCCGTGGATACATAGGCAGCTGCGCAACATGTACTAACCGCCATTTGCTACGCTGTCAATGTCGAACGCCCGCTGCTTGTTGAGGTAGTGGTAGAATATGGGCAACCTTTTATTACCGCCTACATCTTGCCAAACTTAACATGGAATTGTGCCACATATGGATCCGCCTCAGAACCGTATCAATACGCTTTCTTCACATCACCCCAAGAAGCTAGAATGCAGCCTTTCAACAGATGTCTCCTTGAAGCAACGTACGATGCCTCCTTTCCCCTATGGAGAGGTGATATTCTGGTATCAAAAGTCGATACCGTGAACGGGGAAATCTACGACACAGAATTCAATGATTTATTCGAATGTGAACAGTGGCTGTTGGAAGCCATCGCGAACAGTTTCGTCGGTAATGTCTCATACCTCCATCACATTTTGGCAATTTATCGCTCACTACAGTGTGCAGGGTAGCGCAGCCTGAGGGCACCATCATAGAACACTGCCGGACATGGATATATCATGTGATCCGAAGGACGAGCAGACATAGACTACACAATGAGGAATAATGCAACTGTTGATGTACTTCATTCACACCTGACTGATCCATTTTGAACGAGCAGGGCATCACAGCGAGCGACACTGTCGAAACTAAAACATGGAAGGGAACATGTGCTCAAGACTTCGAGCAACGACATACACTCACCACGAACAATCTAATTAACCTAAGATGCAATAACCATATCACTGCGCTGTGTTGAGACATTAGCCATACCGCCTCCATTTTGGTAATAGGAGCCTGCTAATATCTGCACGACAGCCACGGGAAAAAGAATGTATCTACCAAGACGATAACTACTAGTATGTATAATACCAAACGATGCAGAGCAACTTGCAGACACATCTGATGCGCAAAACATAGATCGCTACCAACTTGATGTCATTCGGACTAATGTTGAGTATCTCCATGCCCAATCAGTGCATTCCCTGACACGCTTGTCAATCTGCATTCATAGGAGACCGCCGAAATGATAACGGTGCTTTACTTCCCAGTCGCGGGAAACGAACCGATGCCCGTCGACATTGTGATTGCATACAGTCAGCCATTCATATGCGCGTGGATCCTGTCACACAGGTACACCTACGAGCATGCTATGTATGACTAGAGTTTGAAAGTCCGGTTTAGTCCGGTCTTTTGCCTTTTTTGGAAAAGACCGGACCGCAACCGGTCCTGGGAATTTCCCGATTGGGACAAAATTGGACCAAGACTGAAAAAAACCGACCTTTCGGTCTTTTTCGGTCCGGTTGCGGTCCAAAACCGGTCTTTTCAAGGATCGGTTGCGGATCAAATTTAGACCGGACTCCTAGCTTCCACTCCATATTTTTCCTATGTAATTTGGTTAAGAACTCACAGAGATATGAATAATTTAAAACTGCATGTCATTTGGCACTTGCATGTGAAGATTGCTGTAATGTGTGTAGTGTATATGTAAAATGTATGATATATAACATCAATAAATGATGATATAGCAAGCAAATATTGATATGATCATTGTTGTTACAACTGGCCCGGATAGGGTCGGATGTAGACTTGGAGGGCGAAGACTAAAGACGAAGGATAGTCGAGCAGACGTAACGGCTGGCGAGACTCGAAGGCTAAGAGACCGAGAGTTCGACGAGGAGGATCTCACGAAGAGTCGCTTCACTCGAAGACTTAAGAACACACCCGAAGAGGGCAGAGACTCGAGGGGACTGAGAGGCGAGGGACTCGAGGGAATGCAGGGAACTCAGATGATATTCCAAGTAGCTCTAGCTTAGGGTTACAAAGTGGTAAGACAGTCTTTAAATACTAAAGAGATGGAATGCGATGGAATCGTGTGGAAGGAACGCGTCATCCGCAGTATAGATGAGAAGAAGCTGCGGAGGATCAGTCATACAATGACGAATGATGGGGTCATCATGAGTCACAAGAGATAGGGAAAACGCGGAACAGAGATAGGAAGAGATAGGGACTAGAGATAGGAAAAGATAGGATCATCAGCGATGTGGATCGAAACGCGAAATCGCCCGAGATCTATGATACATAGTGAATACAAGGTAAACGCGATAAGCACAGCAAAAAGAGAGAGAGAAGAGGCATAGGGAGAACTCAGGAGACACTCGTAACAATTGTCATTCCATGTCTCACCAACCACTTTCATATTGATACCAACTTAACTTCTATATTTATGTTCAGTCTAAATATTTATCAGTGTTTGAATTTTGAAATGAGGCAACTGCAACTGAAGTCCAGTTGCGATAAGAATAAAGTCCAGTCCGGTTGCGGTCTTTTATCAGTCCTAGGACTGGACTTTTGAACACTATGTATGACATGGCAGTGTGCCCCTATGCATTCACCATTTTCACAGTGCCACAAGGAGAATATCGGCAGCCCGAAAACAAATGTCTCAGTAAAGCAATGAAACATCTCCATGCCTATCCGGCGTGGAAAGGAGACATACTCATTCTGAAGACCAATACGTCGACAGGACAGTTTCTGAATACAGAATGTGACGATGTTAACGAAGGTCAGGAATATGTGATACAGGCGATTGCAGAAGCAATGATCAGTATGCCATGCAATTGTTTGTTGGTACTAATTCGAACCACCGCTAACTAATAAATGGCTGCTAGATTGACTGCCGCCGCATGACCGAGGTACTCGCTAAACATGACAAGGATGAGATGACAGAGTTTTTGAACGTATACTAGTAAGGTAATGTTCCCTCTTCTACTCTACATATGTTGAGTGTCCATCCCGGTGAATCTGTGCAACTGTGTTTCCACATTACAGATAGTGAATCCGAACCGTGACATTTTGACTCGGGACGTACAGGCTTACAAAGTGATTGAACGATGACGCAGCTTGCATTTCGCAACCAAGTAATAGAAAAACATAATAGAAAAAAGAGGGGGATATAAGATACACAGTCGCCGCCCCTCTTACACCAGCTGAAAGATCCACATGTTGCCACCCCATCCTCACTCCTATGCCACTGCCTGACAACCTCTTGATTTGTCACAACATATACTCTTATCTGCCGTTACACGACTTACTCTCTGTCATGTGGACGTCGAAGGATAACCACAAGCAAATTCGTGTTTATATCCTATGCTGGATGCATGTCCAATTAGCCACGTACATGCCAGACGTAGATGCATTGCTATCTACATTGGATAGAACAGGCGCAGTGGTTGCAGGAGGTGCTGTCTTGCAATTAACTCTCACACAATATGACACGGCTGAATGGAGGCCACGTGCTCTCAATGTCTATGTGCCACGGGACGCGGAACAGCTGTTCAATGCATACTTACTAGGGCAAGGGTTCACATTATCCTCGAGCTGACATGTAGAAAATCATGGAGCCAAAGTTATCGCACACTACACCTTTGACGGACAAACAGTCAAAATGATCATTTCCATTGCCAACAATCCGCTGTTTCCCATCGTATATGCGCAGTCAACTTTACTGATGACCTATTACACCCCAACTTCTATCTTCATCGTGTATCCAACTGTATCAGCAAACCAACCTTTTTGCTCTAAAGAGACTACAGAGTACCTTCACACTGACAGACCTGTACAGTCTGTACAGACATGTGGCTGTGTCACCCTTTTTGGTATGTTGATTAGTAATTGATTAGTAATCATTGTACAGACTACATAGATTCTACAGAGACTACAGACCTGTACAGACTGTACAGAGATGTGGCTGTGTCACTTAATCAAGCAGGCACACTAACCAGAACTAACAAAGCAAGTAGCCTCCTAACCTGGACTAACCAATGTCTTTGCCAATATCTCTAACTCCCCCTAACATTGTTTGCCTCCTAACCAGATCTAACAAATGTCTTTGCCAATATCCCTAACCCCCCCTAACATTGTTTTGCCTCCTAACCAATATTTGCCCCCTAACCCAGACTAACATTATGTTGCCTCCTAACCAAGTCTAACCAGTGCTTTGCCAATATTTCTAAGCCAGTCTAACATTGTGTTGCCTCCTAACTACTCCTAACCAATATTTGCCTCCTAACCCAGACTAACAATGTTTTATCTCTTAACTCAGCCTGACAATATTTGCCTCCTAACACAGACTAACAAAATATTCCCATGATTGACTTCCATAATCACTGATTTTTTCCGATTTGTCCCACTGCTAATTGCTCAATTTAACTCTGGTTTTGCCAATATTCCTAACCAAGACTAACATTGTTGAACCTCCTAACCTCGAATGACAGATATTTTATGCTTACCCCAGACTAAGAAAAGATTCCCATGATTGGATTCCATTATCCCTGATTTTGTCTGATTTTTCCCACCGCTGTTTGGCTTCACAAAGCTAATCTATGTTTTATCACCATAAATCTCGAAAATGGCTATATCTCAGTGGTGTGATGTACGATCCAGGCGATCTAATACTTGGATGGGGGCCATCAGTCCCCCCACATATGTACCAGTGGTGTCGAACCATGGATCAGATTCCTTTCCGGTACAGCCAACCCTAAGCACATAATTCCCACAGTACAAATTTGCAAACCACATCACAATGTTAGTCTGGGTTAGGGGGCAAATATTAGTTTAGACCTGTAGGAGGCAAAACAATGATAGGGGGGGTTAGGAGGCAAACAATGTTAGAGGGGATTAGGGATATTGGCAAAGACATTGGTTAGACTTGGTTAGTGTGCCTGGTCCTGATTGGTTAGTATCTGGTTAGGATTCCTGCTTTGTTATGTCTGGGGAGTGTGCTTGGTCATGTATGGTTAGTGTCTGATTAGTGTGCCTGGTCATCTGTAGCAAGATGTGTAGCCAAATGTGTCAAGCAGTTGTGTTGCTGACATAACTTGCCATATTTGTGTTGTGTTGCTTACAAATTGTAAAATTTCGAAGTCAGCAGCCACCAGGTATATAAACCCAGCACTCTTCAATTTTAATTTCCACACTCTTTCTTCCCTCAACCACTACCATCCCTCTTCACCACCACAACACAACAACACAACAATGCATCCACTCCATTACCCTTCTTCATCCACTCTTGTATATTACTATTTGTTGCTTATCTGGTAAGTCCCTGCACAGGTCTGTAGAGCCAGGTGCTGGTTTGCTGATCAGTGACCCTCACATTCCAGAGAAGGGGTATCGCAAATCCGCTGAGCACAAACCGTGAGGACCCGAGGAGGTGGAGATGTTTTGTGCCGTCGACAAACATATTCGGGACTCGGAGATACACCGACTGCGGATTTTGGTTGCAGTCAAATAGCCAATCGAGAACCACAGATATCCTTCAAGAACTGGTCATACATATGTATTACAGGAGTGCAACTTGCACTATGACAAAGTGGTGTTCCACGGATCATGGCACATTGACTGTGAGTCTTGCCGACCGCCATGCATACACTCATTCATCCTCAAGAACGTATAAGCGTAATTGTCTTACCAATATTTACCTAGCAGTGAGAGCATCAAATGATCTCTATTTAGACGTGGAGAGAATGGGCACGACATGCGGTCAAGGTCGTAGAGTCGCGAGATGCATGTATTCAGAAGCGGACAATCATTTACTTTGTGAGTGGTTCCTGGAAGACAACTTCAATCGATGTTTCCTGACATGTTGTAAACCGAAGGAGGAATTTACGCATGCTCATACAAAGAACTCAGCACAAATGGGTTCGCGGTCACGCTGCCGTATTTGCTTTTCGGAATGAAAGTGCTAACTAGGATACTACCAATACATCTGACCCAATCACCAGCGCCGTCGAAGGACTCCACGGCGGACACACACGGGTTCATAACTGCAAAGATGGCCCTACATTATTCAATGATACGTATACAACAGATATCTTCCTTCTGGCGAATCACGGCCCATAATGAGTCACCCATTAATAATCATGACTCATGAGCCCCTCAACATCATTAGGGGTAATGGAACAGAACAAAACTCCGCAGCCTCAACTGCTCTGAACTTACTACAACATCACCACGACTCCCTCGTCTCTCTCTTGCTCCTTCAGTATGGGAAAACGCGACGAACATCCAGTCGAAGATAGAGGAAAAAACAAGTGTGCGAGGTGCTTGTGTTATTACTAAGGAGTCGTACTTGTTCACCCTAATCCACCTTTCTGAGCAGACCGACAAGTCCTGTGGAGGGACACAGTGAATCTACGTTGTCTGTAACCCTGAAGTATGTGCACTCCTCCACCATCAACCAGCCTAGTTAGGACCCTTGATACAATGATGCACTCCATATAGCACTGCAGAAGGATTGACAGCGTCGAGCAGCCTGACTGGATCTTCCGCTACCGGTAGTGATCGACCAGATGAATCCAGGTCATCCAAAACTTCTGAGGCAGATTTCGCGGTATTAAACAAAAAGGTTGGTTCGACCTCGGCCAAACCGAAGGTGCCACAGTCGAAGAAAATGCCTCAGGGTCACAGACTGAACCAACAACTGTGCAGGCCATGCCGCATCCAACAAACACTGTCATAGATGACGCGCAGGTAACATCTTATGGTGAAGCATTACAAAAGTCCATTGTTCCATCACATCTATCTGTACTAAATACGGCTCTAATTTGCATGTACCGTTTGATAGGTGACTGCAAGATCTTTCTGTATACAACAATCAAAAGATGCCAGTGAAACTTATGTTTTACCCAAGCTTCAGCCTACTGCTACGTGGGGAACTTACTTTCCCGGTAACAATCATCGAAACGTGCTATGCAACCCGGCTACAAACAAGCCACTCGTCATTTGGGTAGTCGGACATATTGTGTCCTTATGGTTCACAAGAAGTGGAATCCCAGCATCCATAACTGTGCTGCCCTTGTCAGCTGAACTGGCTAAACAGGGTGTGCGCTTACTATCAATGTTCTCTAATCCAAATGTAACCAGTGAGAGCTTCCTCTGCGCACGCGAACTTATACATGCTAATACACTGTAGTAGCGTCGGTCGAAGAAACCTTTAATCCCATAGTACGAGCTGTCACTTGGCAATCGTCCCATGAAGATGACCAACCTGGTACTACGTTCATGAGATCAGAGGTCCATGCCAATGAACTTCAAATTCATGATCCATGACAGGAGCTATTCGGATGCGTGTACGACGCCAGGGAGGCCTTTCATGCAAAACAAGTGATGCCTGAATACGACATAACTGACTTATGCAAAAACGATCTCGTCCTCATTGAATGCAAATTGACATGCTACAGGACCAAAGATACGGAAAACAAGACTTGGTTCCAACATGTGCAAATGGAGCTCCGAGTGATCTCTTTGCTGCACAAAGGAGTAGACCGAACAGTGGCAGAGGACCAAGAGACAGAGCAAATAGATGATATTTGCATTTAATTCATAGACTAGTCAACACAAATCTGCTATTGTACTTGTATCAAATGTCGAGGTGTATGATATTTCTTGCTCAAAAACAAATCGCATTTGTTCATAGCGACAAACAACTCATTCAGCGCAGGCGGATGGATGTTGAACATTGATAGTCCGGAATTACTGATCTAACTCATGCACAAGATAACATGATTAATAAACTAAAAACCAACAACATGAAACAGATGGTGAAGCCTGCCACCCCACATGGCCAACCTCGGACTCGCTCAACCCATCTGTGCTCACCCGTTTGACTGTCATCTTCGTCGCTGTGTAATGCATACGACACACGCCCCTTGGATGAAGCAAGGACAGTAACTATACTGTGCCAACGAAAAGTTCATGGTGGTTTGCAAAGTGAAGGATCAATTGACGACAATGGGGTGGAGTAGAAAAAGACGGGAAGGAAGGGAGAAGGGTAGGAGAAGGAGAGAGCTGGCACGCCAAATCGAAGTCATGTTCGGCCTCGTCGGCGACAGGCAGGCATAGCGTGTGCAAGGGCAAGGGAGAGGCGAGCATGCTGGCACGGTCATTGTCGTGTCAACACTCGTCAAATGGCATCCTCGGTGTGACGTAGGGATGCACTACTAAAGGATCTCGCGCACAGAGGCGGGAAGGGAGGCAGGGACGCCGTGTTTGTCGTCATCGCCATCACGTCAAGGGGACATGCGCTGGCATGACAGCGTGGACGGCAAGTGCCGTAGTGGGTGAGGAAGAGGGGGGGGGAGAGGGGGGCACCGACCTCATCACGTCGGACCTGTCGACATGATGTCGTGGTGGGGCATCTTCACTGGCACGCCATGGGTGCTGGTGGACCTATCGACATCGTCACTTGCACCGTCATGAAGTTGTGTGGTCACATCATAGACGAGGTCGGAGCGAGTGTAGGGTGAGTGAAAGAGGGAGACAGAGATGGAGACAAACGGGCAGACTGGTGTGGTACTGCCCACCGTGCCGCGTTTTGATACGCAACAACGGCCCGGGGCACTACAAAGTAACTAACCAAATTAGGGACACTGCAACAGTGAAGGTGAAGTCAAAAAACAATCATACTAGTAGGCCCTCCATACCCTATTACTACACCGCAACAAATCATTAACGGTAGGAAAGGACGACCAAAAACAACAAAATTGAGACCGCCGGTATCACATCGCCATAATGAAATACCACAAACTTCATGATGACGGCTCAGTTCGTTGCGAACACATCCTACAATGTTGGAACACATCAGAAAAACATTGTAAACTTCAACTGATCGCTACCCTGCTTATGATAATATAGTGTATGCAACACTGAGAAGGTCGTCGCTTGTGATATCCTGCACGCCATGCCCATCCAAGTACTTCAGAAACAAGTACGGACAGCTTTCATCTCCTTGGTGGTACTTCTCTGCGTCAACCATGCAATAAAAACGACCCAAAATGTTGTTCCATGCAACTTGGAGCAATGATGTAGCAATCGACATATGCGGCGTAAAATATCGACGTAATGAATGCAGATGGAAATGACCATCTGGTAATTCGTTGACAACAACTGGTGTAATACCTGAAGGATTGAATCCTGCTACTAGATAAGCCTGTATCGTCCAGAAGACCATGAGGTACAATGTGGCAGAAAGAATAACTTGACCCCTCTTTGTGATCTTGACTGGTTCATCCTTTAGAAATCCTATGTGGACTTTCTAATAGCGCAGCCGAGGGTTCTCGAATAGAACAATAGAGGCTGAATCTCTAGTATAAAACTTACTAGGTATTATGAGTCGAAGTGTTAAGCTAAGACGAGGTATCAATCACTGATTGTATGTGAAAGCGACCTGATATTCAAGGGTCAGGCTTAGGCCCTTATACACTACAATATGTGTTTGTACATGTTGTGGAAAGGAATGTTCGAGAACATTCTACAGTATCATGTAAGAGATGCTAGCCAATAGCATAAGTAACTCTACATGATCTGTCAATGTGATGAGTAAGTCATCAGTCAGTAGATATATGTGGCTTAGTAATAGCCAATAGCATTACTATCTCAGTGATAGCTGAGTCAAGCCAATGGCAATAACAGCTCTAATCTAATCAGAGAAAATGATAGATAAGAAAAGAGACTCGGTCTAGAATGGACCGGTCTAGAATCGGAAGTAATAAAGTAAAGTAAATACTACCAATTCAACACATCCCCTAACTCCTGCATATGTAACATGTCCTCCTCACTACCGCAACTACTTTGCCAACAAAACTCAGATATCCAGCATTACCTCTATCAATTCTTGTGTCTTGATGAGCTGCTGGTGTGCATCCATACATGCAGAGCACTCAATGCCGATGTACGCTACTACATCAAACACAAGATGCACACCCCAGTGGGACCAATACTTCAATAACACTGCGGAATTCTTCTCCATCCTTACAACGGTGCATGGTGTGGTCGGAGGATTGTCAGCTCTCCACATGCTTCTAGCAGAACAGGAGGTTGCTTGGCAACCAGAAGACTTGGATGTATACGTCCCCGAAGGCTACAGAACAGCCATGCACAACTTCCTCATCAGCCACGACTATACATCCCAGTTTTACTGTATCAACACAAGCTCTACTGGAACTGCATCACACTCCTCATTTATTGCAGACAACCACAAGGTTGATGTCATCGAATCCCACACCAGAAATCCATTATCCTCCATCCTGTACACCCCCACCACAGTCACTATGAACTACTTCAATGCATGTGGAATATTTGCTGCATATCCCAAACATGTATTCCTCGAATGAGGGACCATAAACCCTATGGTTCTTCATGTCAACGAAGGTGTTGTCGACTTCCTTGCCAATCTCGTAAAACAAGATCAACGCGGAATTGAATTACTATCTTCAACTCAAATACGTGTTGTGGATGTCATGATAGACAGGATCCGACATAGTTGTTGCAGAACCGTCAGTTGTCCTCTGAAAGAATGAAAACAGACGGATCAAGGATGTCTTTGGGTGACATTTGATAAACAGGATATCAGTGACAGGGCCACTTCTTTTGATCAGAGCTATACGCGACCTACAAAATGGAAGCTAGGAGGTCACAACTGCAGTCGTTATATCCTTCGTTTACATTTAACTTCTGCATCTCCAACGATGCATATCCTTTATATGAAGCCTCCTTCATTTATGTTTAACTTCCACATCTTCAGTAGTTTGTATCATTTATCGTCACTGTTCACTTACATCTCTGACTGCTTTCAAGGACAAGGATTTGACGGTGTTAGGCCATAACCAATTAATGAAAAGCAAACTGAGGTGGCAAATCCAGGGTCCAGGGATGCCCGTAGGGCCGTGGTATTCTAATGGTGCAAGAATCTAATCAATCAGAGGAGATCTGAATGAGATATGATCAAAATGGTTGAAAAACCCCAGCGATACAAGCATTCTGATTGGTCAATATAGTCACTGGCAATTGCTGCATTTTTGGCCTATTGACGTATAATTGTGTAATCATGCTGAATGTGCTCTCCTCCTGTTCTGTCCATGCTCCTATTATTTCAAAGTCAGACAGCTGGATTTCATAGCCAGCCAGACAAGAGATGTACACCCAATTTGGATGTGGTAGTTGGCCTTTTGAGTGCAACACGAGGTTTGGCAACTACCAAGTGGATTATGTCAATAACTACTGACAAGGCTGATCTAGCAAGTTGTCGATGAGATCCTCTTCAAGAAGAAGGACAACAAATATTATCTGTTCCCGAAGGTTGCATTTGCACTGATGCTCACTACAATGAGTATGCGACAATTGGATGCACGCTGCTAATCAGAATGAGAGAGTTTGAATATGAGTGATGAGTGTTAAGTTGTGTGGAAAACTAGTTAGATTAAAGGGATGTCTGGGTCCCTCTTATATACTACATGACTGTTTGTACATGTTATGGTATATAGAATGTAATGGAATATTATGTAAGAGTTCTGGCCAATAGCATAAAGAACTCTTATCATGATATATAAGCAATGAGTCATGATCAGTAAGCTGATCAGTAAGCAAGATATGTATGAGTAATACTAATGAGTCATCATAGAAAATGAAAGAATAGTCTAGAAGTAAGTTCTAGACTGATGACATAAGCAATCATGTAATCAAATGAATATGATTGTTTCAATACAGCTGTCAGCCATCCACAAATTGTCAGCCATCTACAATGCTGCCGGTGCAATTCAACTCAGCAAAGCATTCTTCAGATGCAAGGCGATCTGCGAACAACACACAGTCTTGAGATCAAATGTCCAGGGAATGTCATCAACCTGCTAACCGTGATGAACAGATGAACAATGTGCTGCCCTGACGAACAGGCAATGAGTCACATTGTTTCTGTTACCCGCTGACCATGTCAGCTGTGAGCCATCCACAACTATCAGCAATCCACAATGCTGTCCACTTCAGGCAGGAAACCCCACACCTAAAATGACCTATTGCCAAAATAGGTTTTATGTAATTTGGAACCATTATATAAACAGGCACCCAACCAGCTGCACTGGAACTCTCACATGGGAATCTCATAATACATATAGATCTCAAATGATAGTTTGATCCATTTTGATGTGATTTGTAATCATATGTAATCATATGTAATCATTCCAAATATGGTGCAGTTCAATATCAAAATAATTTGAAAGTGAAATATAAGAATGAGAATCACATGATTATGTAATATTTCCAAATCTGGTTTAATCAGTATACAAATTGTAATGCCACATTATGTAAGATTATGTAATTTATCCAAATGTAGTTCAATTCAATATAAAAATGGCAATATCAAGATTATGTAAGCTTATGTAATTTATCGAAATGTGGTTCCAGCGAATATAAAATAGAGATTATGTAATCTGTCCAAATACAGTTTCAGTGACTATAAAAATGGTAATGCCATGATTATCTCAGATTATGTAATTTGTCTAAATGTGGCGTCAGTCACTATAAAAATGGGAATCCAATTGATAGTGTGGAAGTGCACAATTACATAATGTAGTCAATATTTAATTTCACAGCTACCCAAGTGCCTTAGTACTCAAGTGGGACTTGTTGCATTGTAGTTATATAAATGCTGATATGCATTATCACCTTATGCTTTTATCAATAGGGTCAACATATCCTATGACTTATGATACTCAGATATGCCTTGTGGAGCTCACAGTGACACATTTTCAAAGTCTCCGATGTTTTTGATTTATTTCCCACGCATGTACAAAGCTTGATTTACTCCTCCTGGCTTCAGTTTCTGTTACATCATCTTCAAACTGATCGGAGGATGGTACCTACATGTATAGGAGAGGCTGATACTCTGACTCCTCCTGGCTTCAATTTCAATTCAAATGTCTCCAAGATAATGGGGGATTGTATCCATATGTCCCCCGGAGTCCCATCAAGTTGCACTGACTATATGTACAAAGTTTTATTTTTTATTCTCTAAACACTGACAATGTCAAAAATGGTGATTTGTGACTCATCAGAGAGCCCACTCAATCAGCTGAAGCGATGAAACTCAGGGGAATACATGTAAAAAGATGTCATCAATATTTTTGATCCATTAACATTCCCTGTGGGACTGTATTGAGGAAAAAAGGGTGAGGAGGAGAACATCTCATAACATGAACAGGTTTTTATTCCAGTCCCAAGTCCATCTGATATGTTGTAGATATATGTGAAGGGGAGGTGGGGATGTACTTTTCCAGACCCTAGGTTCCAAGTGTCGAAAATGCACACATGTTTTCTATTTTGAAGCAGTGGGAATGGTTTATTATGGCATCTATACTATGTCTATACACTCAAAACAATATATATGGCGAGAGGAAAGCAGTGGAATGGAGGGAAAACATTGAATTGAGTGAGATTCAGAAAATAGAAATGTCGTAGGAGTAGTGGCTGCATTTGGTGCGCTTCTTGCTTATGTAACTGAGAAAGCAAATTCTGTGCCCAGGAAGCAGGAAGCCCCTATCGAGACAGGGGCTGCATTGAAAGCAGTAAAAATTTATTTCCAAAAAGAACAGTCATTATTCCTTTTGGCTTTTTGGTGTCACCACATATGTTGTAGCCCCTGTTTTTCCAATCCTAATGGTGCAACAATCTAATCAATCTGATCGTCACTTCAAAAGTTGGACTAGCCCCTATTAGCCCCTATTTTTGTGATCCTATTGATCAATCTGATGTAATCTGAATATACAAACAATCAAATCTTTTATGAAATAATAATGCCAGATATACATCTGAATTCAGTTGGCTGAATCTGCTAGTGAAGCCCCTATCACAGCCTTTTGGTAGCTTGCCACTCTTTGCAGAAAAATGACTGTCTAGTAGTTGGCATTCAATTTTGGTCAAAATTCACAACATTGGTTGCCAAACAAGGTCGGTTGAGCTGCCTCGGTGACCACACTACTTTTGGAGCTTTGGCTCCACCCCCTCAAGCACACAACCCAAGTCACGTCTTAGAAGAGACCTTGCACTACTTCCTACCTCCCCTCATCATTCCATTTCATCAATATCTCCTTCAAATTAGGATCTGAGGCTGGCATGGACAAGTGGCCAGATCTTGTGCACAGAATTTTGCAAGGCCTCCATGGTTCCTATGACCATGTCATCTTCACACTCACGGACCACATTGACCATGAGACTGGCGACTTTTTCCTAAGACAAAACAGTTTGGGCAAGATTGTCAGTGCTGCGGTTGACGAGGTAAGAAATATTTTGCACTACAGTCTTGGCTAACCATCTGTTTATTAGTTTCTTGATGTGTTGCTCACACCTTTCAAAGGCCTGCTCAAGGATGCCATAGGTTTTCTTTTGTCCTATGGTTCAGGAATTGGTTTATGTCTTTGAAGTTTGCATAGTCCCCTCTAGGGAGGTTGCTATCCCTTGTAAGATAATTCAAAGCCATCTGGCCAGCAAGCCTAAGAAAGGGATGCACCAAGGCTGTAACCTCAATCAAGTGCACTTCCAGCAAGCTGACATCCCGTTTGTAGAAACAACAAACGAACCAAGGGGTTGTTGGCTAGCAGGTATAGGGGGTTTTCCAGGTGAATAATTCGTCTCCAAAGAGGTCCAAGAAGTTTGAAGTATTTCTTTGATGAAGATGAGCATTCAACAGGATTCTGATGATAGTCCAGAGGTGCTAAAAGCTGCCCAGTCATAGTTCGCTAGGATGACAGTCAGTCCGGTGTGCCGGCGATGATAAACAGAGAAGAGGCAACATTAGAGATCCACTTTACCAGATTAAAATATTAATATAGCAACAAAAACAAGCAATTAATTAAATGAAGCACCTCACCTCTCGGGATTGCATAAAACGTGCCAAGGAGATGGAGAGTTAGTTTTCCTCTGCCAAACTCCACCAACTGTTCCTCAGGAGCCAGAAAATCTTTTAGCCTCCAGCAGGTACTATTGGCAGAAATAGCAATAGACTTCTGGAAATGCTAATAACCCATCAGCTAAGACTCAATTGTTGAGGAACTGGACTTACAGAATGTACTTCTTCAAGTTGAATGCTCAACATCTGACATTTATACATGATTTATGCAGGAGGTTGCATCATGACATCTCATTAGCTTATGTGGTACCGTGATTGAGTCCTTTGTGTTGTTCTGAACTGTTCTAGAAGAAGTAAAGGCTGCCAAGATACAAACCATACCAATATCTGGTTCAGCAAAACATGCTCCATCTTCACAAGGCTTGATGATGTACTCCAACTGGTTGAGATTGATGCAACAATTCTTAGTGAATGGAATAACACAGGATTGGTTTCCCATTGGTGTTTTGACAAGTTGTATCAACTGTGAACCAGATGTTTTCACCAAATCTTGTGCCAACCATCTTCAATTCATTGAAGACCCTAGTCTTGAAGGTAGAGTTTGACAGATTGACAGATGAGTGATTGCTTACACTGGTTGTTCCTTTTCATCATTCTGAAAGAGTTTGATTGCAACTATAGCCAAATACTGTTGATTCCAACTTTATTATCTAACTAACAAAATCATAAAGCTTACAATTTTCCAATGACCAGTCTGATTGGTAGGAATGCAGTTTTAGCAAGATCAAATATGGTTTCTGCTAAAACCTCTTCTGCACTGGGAGTCTTGATGGTATTGGACAGGGTCACACAAATGTTCTTGTATAGTTTGAGTAATGCAGCATTATCACACTGCTCCAGGTAAATGCCTCTGATTTTTTCAGTGAATTTTTCAAGGAGGCTGGTAATGGAATTTTATGAATAGTTTTAATAGACTGGAATCTTTAATCTTACCAGAGACAGAACAATGCAGATTTTCTCCTGATGGCCCTGGTGTCCCTGTCCCTATTCCTGGTCCTGACACTGATGACACTGACTGCATGTCATCAGATACCATGGTTTCTGAATCAACCTGACTCATCACAGAACTGTTTTGAACTTGATGACCCAGTATATCCCAGTTTATGATCCTGCTGTTGAAAGGGAGTCTGGGGAGGAATGGTAGCCTGAGGAAGTTTCTCTGGACCTGTTTGCCAGTGATGATGATCCACTGGTACTGTTGCTGAAAGAAAGAGAAACCACTGGCAGTAGAAACCTGAGCTTCAGGTGACAGCTGCCAAGAGGACTGATTGGATGTAAGAGGCCCTGCTGGCCCTAATCCTCCATGATTGACTTGACTCCATTCAGTAAAAAAAGCCCCAGCTGCTGTGTTGAGTTCCTGAGCAAGCCGCTGAGGATAAATGACAGCAGGATCTACCATATCTGATCCAGGCTCAAAGCTAGTCACAGCGTCTATATGAGTGAACTCACCATACATCAAGAAAAATACATATACTACATAACACTATGTAGTATCGGTAGTCCGTGTAATTGCTGTTGAGTAATGCCTTCTTTATAGCAGCTGCAACTTGAGGCACGTCTATGGTAGGCATTGATAGCCAACTGTAGCATGCATCTTATTAGCTATATAGCTCTTCAAAGAAGTCAAAGTAGATCTCATAGCAATGGTATCAATCTGTAGCACACATAGTATTGTCTAGTAGAGGCTATATAGAGCAATATAGCTGCTAATGATAGTGGCTATAGACGTGCACGTAGCAACAAACAAACAAGTCCAGTATTCAATCAAACCCATACCATGACCCAACTCAACCTGCGCCCGACCAAACCTGCATCCAGTGACATGATCACTCACATCCGAGTCATTTTCCTCTTCCTGATCATCACCCACCTCCTCAACTTTGTCCAGCCAATCCATATCACAATGTAAGTCTACCATCCACATCTTCCTCATTCCAAAATACATGGTTGTCGTCGCCTTCGATCTCATCTGTACCGGGCTCGAGCTCCTCGAATTGATTGATTGCATTCTCGATTACCACAGGAGTGATGGTGATGACACTCACTGTTATCGCGCGTGAAGCCAAGGCTGAGTGGGACACAGCAGTCACAAGCAGTGGTGCCTGAGCCTGATGGTGACACTGCCACCAATACAAAACACCATGCATCTGAACTGCCTGGCGGTTGTGTGTCATACCTTACTCGTCCTGGTAAGCGGATCAAGTCAGAAACCTATTCTTCCAAGGCTCAAAGTGGTTCAGGACTTGGACTAGAAGGTGAGTACATGATCCAACTTACTATCTGGCAAGTTAAGACTGAAATGATTGTGTCAGGACACAGAGCATCCGAACATCACAATCAATCATCCACTCAAGTTCCAACTGGCATCATTTTTGGAGCTTCCGAACACAATAATGCTGGCGAATCATCCAATTTCAGTCAAATTCCAACCATTCAGCCATGGAGAGTATCTCCTTGGGCCACACTCGCTAATGACTTCATCATGTTCATGCATAAGTTTTTCTCATCTTAGTACATAACCAATACGGACATTACGAGTAGGCATCACTGGCACTTGCATCTGAACTTTTCCAATACATCAATTACACATTAATGTTGTTATTGGCGGATCAACTAGTAAGACTCGCACGTGCTACTGGATCAAAAATCTCACATGCATGCACTGCACATGAAGTCTTGCACAGACTTTTGGTGCATTTTGAATGTCATACTTAACTGTTTTATGTACAACTGTTTTTGAACTCTTTGACTGGAAATTACCTCTCTCAAACCTCATCTGACTAGAGAAACTCTTCTTGAAAAGTATACATCTATCTATCTATCTGTCTGTGTTCACTAATAACAATTTCAGACTGAATCAAAGAGTGGAAGCTATCTTGGCTGAGGAAAAGCTGGCAAGTATCTTCATGAAAGGATCTTTTTTCACAATAGCTGTCAAAGAGGCTGGATTAGGACTGGTACACATAGACTGGAATGATCATCCATCTGTGTATGCATTTGTCTTTGCAGTGGGAGATTGGGAAGGTAGTGAACTTTGTATTCCTCAACTGGGAATCAAAATTCCTACCACACCTGGCCAGATTTTGGCTGTATTAGCCAGGCTGTGAGCCCATTTCAGCTCTGCTGTTACAGCTGGAAGAAGAATTGTTTTCACTTGCTTACTGATAGCTTACTTGTCAGCCATACACTTTCTTCTCCTGTGATTGCTCTTAACTAATACTAATGTAATCAATCTTGTATTCAACAGATTGTACTAGTATCTACATGGCAACTTACTATATTCTTGGATGACAGCATTGTTAAGAAGGTGGATTCTGGCTCAGGGACAGCACTTAAAGGATGAAAATTTGAGTTTCATTTGGAAACAGAAAGCTGCAGTGTGAGGTAACACAGATTTCTTGCAAGCGAACAAATTCCATTATGCAAAATAGTATCAGAGGCAGAGCAGCCACTGTGCAACGTGGAACCACAACGTGACCACTGACACGAAGGCATGTCATGACAGGACAATGGCACAGAGCGATGACAAGTTGGGACGACAGGAATGGGATGGGATGACGACGACACACCATGCCATCACAATGCCACAATGGAACAATGACAATGAAGACAGGAATGGGGGGTTGGGACTAGTGTTTTAAAGTCTGGTATGGTCTTTTGCCCCAAAAAGGTAAGACCAGGACCATAACCAGTTAAGAAAACTTTCAGATACAGAGAGACCTGACCAAAACCGATAAAGATGGGAATGGGGGACAGGACTAAGGTCTGGTCTGGCCTTTTTCCCCAAAAAGGCAAGACTGGAACCATATTAAGAAATTTTTCAGATACAGAAAGACCACACCAAAACTGACAAAAGACTGATTATGTGGTCTGCTGCAAAAATACTACTCAAGTTTAACTTTCTATCACTATTTTTAAATGTAAAATATTCCATGTGTTGTGGAGATATGATCATGTCAATATTTTATTGAATATAGATCTGTAGACAGCCAAAAGTATTGTTAATACAGGCAATCTTGGGAAATGATCGGCAGGCTTGGTGGTGGCTGTATCAATGTAAAGAGGCACCTATCACTACTTAGAGCCAATAATAACATCATTCCATCTACAGACTGTCTACCTGAGATACAACCGATCTTGACCTTCATGTCAATATATTTTCATAAATATCATAACTCACCCAAATAAAATCGTAAAAATATGAACAAATCAGGGATAATCCTTGTATGTACTGAAAAATAGGGGAAAATGAGGCTACTTCCAAAGACCAGTCTTAACCAGTTCTCTTTGGTCTTTAAAAATCAAAGGACCAAGACTGAACCAAATGAAATCTAGCAAAGAGCCGACCAATCAGGACCAGTCGGGGTAGGTCCATTTTTCATCAGTCTTGAGAGCAGACGTTAAAACTAGTTCGGAAGGGTACGTTCCTCTGCAAAGGGCAATAGAACATTTGATTTTCATTTTATCCTCAATGGGGGTAAGCTGAAGCCTGAGTGATCGAAAAGGAGTAAATGACAGAACTGTTGACTTGAACACGAACCTTGTTGCCGGACCCAATTCAATGTGTTCCCTTTGTGGAAAATTTTGTTCCGAGTTTTTCAGGAAGTATTTCTTCTACGAGAATGATTTGATATTTGCTAATATCCTCGAGATTCATGTACACAGGTGAATTTCCTGAAGAATAAATTGGTTGTTGATCACCATATTGTAAAGCATGTGTTCAAAGGATACTTACCCTGAATAGTTTACATGAAATGCTTGCCTATAGTCGCTGCATTCAAAAGTGTTAGTTTTGGAATTCTGGACAGAAAATCAAGGAGGACTTTGTCAAAATGAGATTCGGAAGAAGCTCAATGAGCAAAATAGCTCTTTGCAGTCACTGGCTCTATCTTTGTTGGGTCTGCAGGACACCTTTTTCTTCGAAAAAGGACATAAGATGCATAAACTATTGAGAGATCAAACTCTGGAAAGCATCACATAAGGACTCTTTGATCCGCTGCAACTTTGAATATCAACAATCTTGTTCATGGTTTGACCTTGCAATCTGTGGGTGGTCATTGCAAATGTTAGCAGAATAGGTAATTGTGTGTGGAGAATCAAGGATTCGTTTCATTTCTATACTATTATAGTAGTATTACTGATATGTTACTGACTAATTACAATTTGTGACTCATTCTCAACTCAATATTGTGACTCACAGATATGACTCACTATCTCATATCTCTCTTATCTTTACTTACACTATTCATGTTACTCATCACATAGATAAGGCTCTGAATGCCATTGGACGGTAGCAGTATCTTACTGCAGATGACGCAAATCTTTGACATCTTTCCATGACTTTCTATAGAGTTCTATCTCTATTTCCCTATTATAGGAGAATACAAACATAGATACAAATATCTCTGTACCATATATTCCACTTTAGAGAGCACACCTCCTCTCATGTTGCATCCTGGCCAGTATATCTGGTGACAAGAGCAAGACTTGTACTCGCACAACAAGTTCAGACAGTTTCAGTACTTCAGAATCCTCAGAATTATCCCCTCCCTCTTCTCCTCATATACTTGGCACCTTTGTATACAGTGTATACCATGAACGTCAAACATCCGCACCCAGCACTTTACGACAACGCTCCAGCAATTCTACCACTATCAACCCCAACAACAGACCAGTTCTTCAACCTGCTTTTTTTACACCTTCGGCCAAGTCAATTGATCTAGACGAACCTGTCAGAACACCTCCATACTCCCCCGAGGCAACACTATTCTCTAAAGAAATCCCTCACACCTCAAGCATCTTTACACCACCCACGAGACCACCCCGACCACCACCCCCACACTTTATTCGCTCAACAAAAAACAGCCCATTCCATCAGCACCAGACCATGGCACAATCAACCACTACCACCAAAATGATGTCAGAGAATCCACCCACTGGTCACGAACCTATTCTATGGTGATGAGGAAGACCCCAACATTTGGTTCACAAAGTTCCAATGCATGCTTCCACACTCGTGGACTGCAAAAACCATTTTTATGATGTTTGGTTGCATTATGTCAGCAATGACCAAACAAGTGGAAGTCCCTCAGGGACTCCCATAACAATTATGGGATTCCCACAAAATTGATATTGTCTGAAAACCATTTTTGGAATATTTGGATGAATTATGTCAGCATTACCAAAAATATGTCAGAGTCCCTCAAAGTGGGAGTCCCACAAATTAATATTTTCCACCTCCTTTGGACCATTTTCATATGCCCATAAACATTGTACTGGAACATTCAGACAAATTGGAATGTGAACTGTAATTAAGAAATATTAGAAATGTTCTCAGAAAAGTACTCTTTGGGTGAACTTGGACCAGAATGAGTTGCACATACCTCTTGTTTTTGCCTACTTACTGCTGTTCCTTGAACTCCATCTCTATATTAATGAACTGGCTTGCCGGCAATAGTTCAACCTCTATTGCTAAATGTTAGTTAGAACATCTTGAAGTGGCAGACTACTTATGCTCATGCAGGGCAGTGTTTGCTTCTGAAATCACCTTCTGTATGGAAGTCTGAGGGCATTTGACGGATAATCGGACGAGCGGCATTTTCAGGACTTCATGGGAGCTGATTGGGCTTGGGACCAAGCAGTAAGTTTCATAATTCCTTTGTATTTCAGCATTGTTAACAACAGTGACAAGTAGGATATCATTTCAGGGGACCATGCTGACTGTGAGGGCGCAATGTTCGTGCCTGTCGGAGGCGAAGACAGCCCGCTTTCGCAAGTTCCGCCGCCAACTATTTCATGTATCATTCATTATCTCACATACTTCAAGCACTGAAACAATACATGACCTGATGGAATGTAGTACATTGCGGTGATTGACACTATCATCAAGCAGTGTATGGACTTGGTCCGCACATTGCTGATTACGCAGAGCCTGCTTTATTAGCCTGCATTGTATGGAACTGGTTTGCGAGGTGTGCCATTCTTTATCTACTAACTAGCCCCTGGCATCTGTTCTCACTGAAATTAATCTCCCAACTTAAAGGTGTCTTGGTCACTGGATAAATCTGGATGAAGGCGGACTGTTGCACTACCGCAACCATACCTCGGACATTTTAATTGAAGGATTGGACACCAATCACTTATGGAGCATCATTGATGATATTGTAGTAAGTGTATTTCAAGTTGTCTCATTTGGCATCATATCACTACTCACAGCCTTTCACTAATAATATTCCTCGAGCAGATAGACTCCACCAATTAGTCAAAGGTGTTTTCAAGGATCACTTGGTCGAGTGGGTTGAGAAATATCTAGTTATCACTTATGGTCAGAAGCAGGCAGACTCGATCCTGCATGACATAGATCGCCGGTAAGTAAACTCTGAGTGTCACCGGTGATGCAATTCATTTTACTGACTTGGTTGATAGAATTGCATCTGTGGCTTCATTTGCCGGTCTCCGCCGTGTCCCTCAAGGTCGACACTTCAAACAGTGGACGGGCGACAACTCAAAAGCCCTCATGAAGGTCCGTTCATTTTCAGGTTGTTGATATATTGTCCTGCACTGACTTACGGTGCGTCGATGTCAGGTTTACCTTGCAGCTATTGAAGGCCATGTCCCGCATGACATGCTGCATACATTCCGTGTATTCTTGGAATTCTGTTATTTAGTGCACAAGGACATCATCACTACCTCAGAGCTCACACAACTCACACTCTTGCAATTCCATTGGTATTGAGCTGTCTTTCTGAATGCTGGTGCTACGCGGTCTGTTTCAC